>JAHZNH010000040.1:0-10991 GCA_027744355.1 Tyrannoseira gladiata
GCCTAAGGATTTCCTTATTTAATTCTCATGTACTCAATGAAAGAAAATTATATCCTTCATTTCTTGCAATTAAATGTACACATGATCCATTATGTAAGAAATTGATATTTTCAGATCCATTAATTCATAATAGTTTCCGTGCTCCAACTCCAAGCCCAGGCCAAATTCATTCCATCCTTCTCACGTCAAATCTACTGGATTTAAGCCGATTTATTAATTTGCTTTTATCTCTATCCCTTCAAGTACTTAAGGCCATGTAGAAATCAAAATCAGAAAGGAATGATTAATTATTGCATCAAAATATCGATATGCATTAAACCTGGGTCATATATCATATTTATTTGTTTGTTGTTGTTACGTACTCGTTTTTGATCACTCTTCCTCCATTCTTAATATTCACAAGCATGGTCTCATGCATAAAACGTTAATGAAGCATGGAAGCTCAACGTACGCAGTGCAATTAATCAAGGAAGCAATACGCAGAAATGATTTTTGAAAAAAGCTCCTGTATGCAATGCAATAATCTCTCGCAACAATGAAACGTGCCACACGAGGCGGAACAATGAAATACAATTTTTGATATCAATACCAGAAACATCAACAATCACTGATTGTGAGTCAGCTTTTCAGTCTAGCTATAGGATAAATAAATACTAACAAGAAGTAGTTGAATTTGACTTTGAATCAGATTGAATGATACATGCCTAAATAATCTCCTCCGTATTTTCCTACTTAAAATTCCTTCTGACTACTTAAGTATTTATCAAACCTATTTGCATGAAGACGGGTAATCATGCAAAAATACCTCAAAGATCCTTCGGTAGTTGAGGGCAAGGAATATTTTCGGTACATGCCAGCCTAACAGAATTCATTGTAGTGACTCGCTTGGTGCTCCATCAATAATTTAACTGTAGATTAAGGATGATGATGTTGCGGGGCCTTTTTTTCTTGCAGGGACTCATCCTTCGGCAAAAGCCCAGCCAAAAAATTGAATCGAAAAGCTAACATTAGGAATCTTCTGCAGTCGGCTAGCTCTTGAGTAGGGATGATGAAGATGATACCTATTATTATGACAATATCATCAGAGCTTTTGTGGGAGTAGACTAGAAGAAGTCGAAACTGAAAACCTGAAAGTTAGTTTGCTGGTGGGACTTAGGAGGATCGCATTATCATAAATAACGTTTACTCACTGTTCTGCTGATGATGATGATGGTGGTGGTAGTAGTGGTGCATAATGTACTTACTTTACCACGGAGGATTCATTTTTTGATGTATCATGTATCACACGGGCAAATAGATAAGCAAGTGGATGCTGGTATTATTGAGTGATTCAGTAAGTTTTGCCCACACGAAAAGGAAAATACAGTAAGGGGAGAAAAAATTCCACCCCTTTGGTTCTGACACACGAAAAGGAAAATACAGTAAGGGGAGAAAAAAATCCACCCCTTTGGTTCTGCTTCCATGTTGTATCCATACTAAGTTGTAAAATTGTAATCCGCCACAGCACAACCCCATGCGTTCTTTTAAAATATTCTCATCCTCACTCGCAGGTAGCGAGTGCACAGAACAGGTATGGGATTTTTAGGGGGATTTTCGTGGTTGTTTTGATGTCTGATTTTTGGGATGATGAGGGTTCGTTTCAGCCATATTCATTTTGAGTCACCATTACCACCACCACCGCCGCGAACAGCGCGTTTTGTTGCATGCAAAGCATGGTGGAATTGTGGCTGCAGGTTCTCATCTCAACGATAACGTCCCGACTAGACTGCTGAACTGATTCACTGAAAGACAGGTAGAATATAGAAATGTTTTATACGGCTCCACTCCACAATATAGAGATATTCATGTGTGGATGTGGATGGATCATGCGTTATCATTGTATGTATGTATGAATGTGAGCACTTGTTGTTGGATTTTAATTTTTGATGATGATTCTTCACGTAAATCAGGTAAAGTTTTTTCCATTCCATTTACGAAGCATGGTAAAGATTGAAGAGCCACCACCAGCTCTAGACCAGGGCGATATCAGAAGGATCGTGTGTCCGTCCGTTGCATGATTTTAAAAAAAGACTACTCACTAACCTGCCGTCAGTCATCATCATCATCATCATGGTAGGGATTGTGATTGCAGTAGTAAGTGAGTACATTCTATTCAAAAGGTAAGGTAACAAAACTTTGTATGCAGGATCCTGCACAACAATGGGTTATGGTGGCGAGCGAGCGAGTAGGTTTTTTCTGGTTTCTATGTTCTTGTACGCGAGCATAAAAACAACTAAACTAATGCCAGCACGGCCATGTTACCTGTACTTGTTTAGTGAGGATTTGTATGCAAGGGAATTGTTCCGTCTAAGGGCAAACTAAATGCTCGAGGGAAGTTATCGTCAAGTCAAGTGTATGTTAGTTTTTTACAGAGTGGTATACCCAGAGCAGTGAGCAAGCCACAGGTAAAAAATTTGTATTTACCTGGGACATTAGTTTTCGTAGAGGAACCCTTGAGAATAGACTTGTGGAAGGAGCTTGTCTCTTCTTTGCCGTTTCTTTGTGAAAGGAATTGAATTACTAAAAAATAAGAGTAACTAAACTGAAAAGATTAATTATATTTTTGAACTGACAGTGTTCCAGTGGATTGGATCTGATGTCATTCAGTGTTGCGGAAGTTAGTCCAGAGGAAATAAACCTTAATTTTTCATCTTGTTTGAAAAAGTGTGTGACAAGACATTATACCGCTATATTTTTTAGGGTTTCCTTCTCATGACGGTTGCAAATGCATCGTCACTTGTGAAGATAACTCGTCTGAATTTTACGAGGTGACACTGAGTTTTTTGTTGGGAAAACTTAACCCTGAAATTAAATAGTGGAATTATCCTAATCCCAAGCTTGGAAGTCAGTCTCAAGGAAGAAGTTGTGAAAAAATATAAAATAAACACTGAAAAATTATGATGAGATGAGCTTATTGCGTGGAACAAGGATTGACGTAAGAAGTAAAGTTTTTAAAGGCTGATGATGGAACAAAAATATTGAGGAAGTAACATCATCATTCACTGCCTATAAAAATTTTCAATTATTGGATAATGATTTATTTCGCATGGGAATGGTTGTGCTGTGATGTGCATCCAGATCCAAAGAACACACTTGGATTTTCTGTTCCGCAGTGGTAAGCCAGAAGAAGCTTTCTGAAGCTTAGGTGAAGTTTCCACTTGTTGATTCCGAAGAAGAAAAAAAAAGGATTTTGCATGTGTATGACACTCGATCGGGAAACCAATAAAAATGTTTGTGTTTCTTCAAGTAGTGTCAACAATGCATGTGAGGAGCATTGTATGGAAATGAAGAGGACTATCAATCTCTGCAACATTCATTATTTCTATCAGGAAGACATCACCACATCATCTTCAGTGGTCGATCGATGTGCGACGCGATTTTTGAAGAGTGATTAATGTTGTGATCCATGATTGATAACAAACATACAATTAGACTTTGTATCATGTGACTGATTTGTTTGTTCGTGTGTGTAATGTAACATTGTATTTCTCCGTCGACTGCCATACAAGGGTTAAAGCTTCAATTAATCCTTAATGCATTTTTTACTAAATGTGGCCAGCTTAAGAGAATCCCTGTCGGTACCGCTTCGACAAAAAAAACAGAGACTTTTCCTAATCAGCGGAGACTGTGACGAAGTGTCAATCAGAAGAGATTGTTTTGTCAAGGAATATATTATTAGCCCTGGAGGTGGAATGGAAAGCTAATGATGCATTTTTTTTCTTTCGAAGTGATAGATATGATTGATAGATGCGAAAAAATACTTTTTTGAGACCCTCTCAGCTGCTTACCCGATTGCGTCCTTTCTGACGCGACGTGACTTATTCGTTTGGAGATAAAGCGGAATTTTTCCGAATGTGAGTGAGTGCTCAGGTTAAACTTATACTTTAGAAAGTTCAAGTCTTCCTAATTACACATTCCATTGTGTTGTACTTGTGTAAACGTCACGTGTCAAAGATATTCGTAAACATAGTTATTCCGAACCAGAGATTTAAACAGTGGTGGAGAAACAAAGTTGTAATCCGTGAAGGCTTTTGTTTATACCCAATGGTTGGATTTAAAGGAGTGTAATACTCAGAAAAGGTAAGGATAAACATTTTTATACGTAATTGGATAGAAAGGATCCTTAAATTAAGGAGGTGCCATCCACGATTTTTGTTATAAATAGTGTCATTGCCGGATGAAGAAAAAAGGGATAATCAAGGCTCCTCTGTAATTTTTAAACGTAGTTTTGCACGCAAAATTATTCATTTAGCATTCACTTCCGAACTTGCTGTCGGAAGGAATCTGCTTTTGGGGTAAAATGGAGAATGCAATTGGATAAGCTTATGAAAATGGTTTGAGTGCTATTATCAGCCGCAGTTATGAAGTTGCATTGTATTGAATGTTTGCAGACTAACTTTTCGAGAAATTTCGGGAATGCATTTAGGTGGGTTTGTTAGTCCCACGAAGTGCTTGGCTCCACAATGGAAGTCAACGATGGGAAGTGGACGAAATAACGAACCAATTTAACCAATAGTAGTAAAATTCTTTGTAAGTGGCCGCTAATTGACTTCGTAGGAATGTCGGAACAAATATTTCCCCAAGCGATTAGTAGAACGTAAGATGAGGTCAGGTAGGGCAGTACTGCTCGTTGCCCACGCACAGCATGTCATTTGGAATTTGAAATGTCTCTGAACTAAATAACACAGTAAGGAAAAGTTGGTTGGTCCACATCGTTTGTCAAAGAGCGTCGCAATTTGTGAAGAAAAAATAAATAAGTTCGTTAGCAGTTGTTATTTTTGGTTTGGCGAAGGCAATTAAACCAATTGATCTTACGTGGTAGGGCAATTTGCAGCTCCAATGAATGTAGACAGGGGTCGTTTAGGTTAAGTTGTTGTTTTGTTTTGCTTGCGAGGAAATTAACCTGGTGTAGTAGAAGTAGACAAGCTTGGTGGAAATGTACCACAAGGACTCGTTATTCAGTGATACTTAATACTTACAACCTGAATATTTATGACAGGGAAGGAAATAATCGGATTCATCCTATACGGAGCGTGTGCATGTAGCAATGCGAAAAGAACTATTAGAACTATTATTTATTGAGTAAGGACTATTTAACGATTCCATCCGTGGTATACACGTACCGAAGGGGAATTGCCTAAAAAACGTCAATAGTCTCGATTGCAATTGCACCTGAGTGGAATTGGAAAGCGTGAAACAATTCCCTGCATTAATGAGGAGATACATAGTAGATAAGTAATATGGTGATCTCTAATCACCCACTAAATACCTGAGATATACTCGAGCAGAGAGACCGAAGAGCGAAACGGATGCATATGGATGAGGAGATAAAAAAATTGATATTCAGGGAATCGATGCTAACTAGACGTTGAGGAAGGATTCTCAGTTATTCGGACAGGGCACATTTCCACTCGCTTCGCTGAATCACAAATGAAGCGAAAGGATGTACATAAGTGAGGCATGTATTTTTATGTCTGCCGTGGCATTTCGTAAGCTTTTTTTTGCTAATTGTTTTGTTGTTGCTCTTTAAGTTCGGATGGAAAGTGATTATCATTGGCTCCCTCCCTCCTTCACTTCATTGTTCGAAAGTCCACTTTTTAGGTTGACAACATCCACTCCGCAACCACACTTTTCTAGATATTGCCGGCGGATCATTAGAAAACCGTATGAATTATTCATCTCCAGCAAGCAGTCGCGAGTGGAAGAGAATAATATGTGAAGTGATGATGATTCAGAATTCCCAATGGACGTACTTACAAATCGTTTCGGAATAATAAGTCTCTCCTACGATAGATAAAAATACCAGCCGAAGAGTCGCCTTAGTCTAACTAAATTCTTAATTTTGCATTATTCATGCTCAAAACAATTAGGCATTGCAGCATTACAGACCTAAAGTTTTTCTTGGTGGGATTGAGAAACGTTTGGATTTTCCTTTGCGGTGGTGGTGACTATGACCCACACCACGAAAATCTTGAAAGGAGCAAAATGCCAAACAACTCTTCTGATGCACTTTGCAAAACCAATTCGCAAAATTCTATTTTTGAGCCTGTAAGTACGTGAGTGCAAAGTATGGCGAACTGCAGCCCCTTCAGTACAACTTTGACTTTTTGAGATCTTGAAATAAGTACGGTTTGATCTGATTGCGAATAAATCATATTTGCAGGTGTATATGGAATACTGCTGTACTATAATTGGCTTGATGTTGGCTTTGTTCGTTTACTTATCACTTCACTCCCAATGCTCGATTTTTACATGCCTGAAAGAAAGGTTGTTGGTTGTTTTTATTGTCGGTCTCGGGGGAGTAGTGAAACGGCAGTTGCACATCCCCGAATCAAAAAGAAATTATTGTCAAAAGTGCTCCCTTTCTCTTCCGAGTGGCGATGGAGTGAATGTGGTTTCACGGTTTTGAGGCTATCCTAGATTGTTGTTACGTTCTGGTGGGACGGCATGGAATGAAGTTTATGGGGTTTTAAATCTAAGCTTTCTCTCGCTGAGCGAGATTTAAAATGAATGCATTTGACGGAGCTTTTGTAATCATAATTATATGTGATTTTTGTTCCACGGTCCATGAGACCAAGACTTGCTGCGTCGAGAAGAATTCATGATTTATTGGCATTGTTAACAACGAAAATAATAACTCATCACCTCATTTCGCAAAAACTTTGTATTTTTTATGACGGTAATGAATCAGGATTTTTGCAAGCGTGCAGCCCCGCCGTCTGCAGAGAGGGCGAGTGAGTTCTAGAATTCGGAGTAATAATAATTATAATTATTTTCTCAGATGCAGATGAAATCGCGTCATTAGCAAATTTACGAGCTGACGATTTGCAATTTCGCCTCAGAGCAGGCTAAGCAAAGCACATAATGGCCGAAATGGAGTATGTGAGAGAGGTCATAAAACTAACGTTCGCTCTTCATGCAAATTGCTTTCGCACATTTAGATTTCAGTTCTAGAACCTTTAGTACTCCTACTACTTACGCCTCAGTTTACTTTGGTTCACTCACGCCACGCCACCATTCCTATCTGCCAAAATGAGTAAAGCGGGGAGTATCATAATTCATGATCATGGCTAAAAATTGAATTCTCGCTATCTTCATTCCAAATCATTGTATTCTACGGGTGGTTGAAACTCATGTTCATAATAAGTCCGAATGATTCGATTTACTAACAGACTATGTATGAACAAGCCCATTTATCAGTAACACCATATCATATCAAAAGTCTATTCGCAGTGAAGCACTGACTTCATTCAGTGGGAGTACTTCATTCAATCAGTCAGGGGTAAATAGGTATCATCTTCAGTGCAAAGGAGCCGCAAGGGCTCATGAGTTTTTGCAATTTTAGCACGACCACACATCCACTCGATCCTGACCATTCCGTACAACCCCCATTAAGCCACCATATACTGAAGTTCATTTTATTCACGATTCCCGTAGCCAAAGCCAATGAACAGTATCGCATAAAAACGATAATCCCCTCCTAATCTAATGGCTCATGTGGTGCATTATTTGGTGGAATTCGAATAGAAACATTGCCATTAATAATCCTTCGCCTGAAAGCATTTAGTAGAACAAGCAAAAGCAACAGGTGAGCTAGACTTCCTCTCAATTTTATACGGCGAATTTTTTCAGAAAAATATGGACCAAATCCTAAAATCGCTGCATGAATAATACCTGTGCACCAAAAACTGTGGTGCTCTATGCCATAAGTGCTAATAATACATGCGCTGCTTTTATGCCTTGATTTATTGATTTCCCCTCCCATTCATTGCCTCGAAACATTCATCCTACACAAATCATTTATGCATGACTGAAAATAATCCTACACTTATGCACTTACTTACACCCGCATTCACATTCCGCATCGGTGGTTGGTTGGTGGTGCGGTGATTGGTGATTGCACGTACTAATGTGGGGGGAAAACAAAGTTATATGAGAGAAACGTCGTTAATCAAGACCTTAATTTACTATTTTGGCAGTTCTTTCCCTTTAACATCAATTTCTGGTTTGAATTTGGCTTTGGTTTCAAAGCCTGCGAAACCAAAATTATGGGATCCATGATGCTTTTCACTTAATTTCGATTGCACGTAAATAACCAGTAATGCACAGAAATCTCTCAGAAAGCCTCAAATATGGATCAGTTGAACAACTCTGATTTCAATTTAACCCACTATTGTTCGATCAATGATCTGCTTTGAAAAACTTTTTTACACAAGCTATGCATAATTATTTGCTGCCAGAAAGGGGTTTGAAATGATGAGAGCGCCGCGCGTATGCGTCATTTTATTTTCTACAAGTTTAGTGACGTCTGCTTGAGATTAGACATAAGAAGTCAGTCTCAGTCCCAAAAAAAAGTCCGCTGCACAAGCATACACATTTCTCACGCGATAATTTTCTCGACCTGAGAATCAGATCATCTTTCATTAGCACGTATATTTTTAAATGCTAAGTACACTATAAATAGACGAGTTGACGGGGATTGGACAAAGGTTAACACGTGTCGTAGGTACTTTGACGCATTCAAAACTGGATTATGTCGAGTGTGCGCTGGGCTACACCAGTTCAAACTGAATCTCTGGGGGAGGATTTATGCAGTGTAATCGTAATTAAGGAGTATTTTTTTTCAAAATGACACATGCATCACGAGCTCTTTTGAACAAACTGTTTTTGCGTGGGCAGTCGGAGTATTCTGCTTCTGAGGAGTTTCCTCCCGAAAAGAAGAATGAGGATGCTGAGGCTGTTGTTTTGCCAAATCTCTGGTGTTTACGAAGTTGATGCGGAAAGAAAGTTACAAATTAAAAAGGTTCTGGCTTATTCGATCCCCCATTTTCGCTATTCACACCCTTTCCCTCTTTTTACAACAATAATTATGTACTTATATTTCCTTGCCCGTTCCGACCTTTAGTTCACCTTCGGAGTTGACCGAAACTGAGGTAGTGCAGTTGTTATTTTAAATGGAAACAGCATTTTTAATTATTGTTTACGGGTAACCACGCTAAAATGGCGGAGTTTGGAGTGCCCGGGTGGTGAATAGATAGGATGAGGTATGAAAGGATCGCTGATGATAATAATGTGCTTTTGCTTTCTGCTCGTGTAGTCATTGCATTGTCATCATTTCAGGTTTTCGCTTCGAGACTTGTGGGAAACGGAGGTGCTAGCATGTTTACGGCAAATAGGCATAATAATTTTTCCACGTAGGCGTAATAAATTAGCCTTTTAAAATCTTGTTCCGCCAGTACCAAAATCCGTCTTTTGAGCTTGCTTCAGTAAAGAAATCCCAGATCCAAGTTCTGGTTGTTCGGACACACTAGATTATAATACTATGTTACATTGCTGTTATCTCATCGCACTTACTACCATGAGGTGATATTGTACTGTTTTTTATTTTTTAAGATGACTTTTTCCCGAAGCATCAAGTTCTATCAGTTTATTTTGCCATTACTGTTGAATTGTTACATTGTAAATATTTTTCTTCTCTGGTAGTTCAGACCTATTGGCCAAAGCAGACCATTGAAAAAAGCGCCCAGCTTTTTATGAATGAATAGAGTCGCAGCGCAGTAAAAAAACTGCAACAATTTTATTGGTAGTACTCAAGCGTAGCAGTCTAAAGATGTTTGAAAGGAATATTTTACTCCCTATTAATTACCCGTGGTCTTACTTCGATGCGAGTAGAATATTCTCATCAGCTCGGTTGGCGCGGTCCTTATGCATGGTCCTTAATATCTTCACCGTTTTTCCATTCATTGTATGCATTTCTAATGAGCTCGTTGTAGAGTAAAATCCACTCCACGCTTCAGAATCTGATCCAAAATATGCACCTCTTGAAGTCCAAACATGGCGGTGTTGTGCCCTGCATTTAAATTCCACGTTGAAAAAACGGTCGAGCCAAAGTTCTGAAATGAAAAGAAACAAAAAATTCTTCTTTGTCAGCAGCCTGGCCTGAACTCACACACTCTCTTCGACTTGACTCGACAGCGGCTGAGTTATTGTGCCAAGAGGCAAGGAACTTCATTCAACAAACTCATGTAAATGTGCGAGTTTGCAGTGTAGGTCTAAATATTTTTGCATACATTACATCTCGATTTATTCCGCTCACCGTAATAATCTCTGAAAAAATGTAACCACTTCTACACGCTGCACCGCACTCTTTTGTAGAGCAAGAGCAGAGTTGTTTGTAATGCAAAATGTGCGGAATAAGCAAGTAGTAGTAAGATCCCGTAGGAGTGATGAAGAGAACGATGAATTAAAAAAATACAAGATCTCTCGTCAACTACCTACCTGTGATGGAATTAAATAAGGTATGAATGAAAATGAATGGGGAGTAGGTAAATGAATGAACTCTAGGCACTGCAGGATCCCGCGTCTTTGGTAGGTAGGTGATGCAAAGAACTTTGCGAAGAAATGCATACTATGAATATAACCGCAATAAAAATATAGTCTTGCTCAGCAGCAGCATCATCATCCTTGCGCGACTTACGTTACAACTTATAACTGAACAAGCTGTGTTCGATTGAATTTGGAAAATTAGCTAGTTCAACGGAAAGTAAGTAAGGAGACTTCGATCATCAGATGAGTCGATTATGATAATGCCTACCTAAAGTCAAGAATGTCCTTCTTCAATACATTCTTAATGAATTGCTTAAAAATGAGTAGGGAACGGGACAACTAAAGCAACAGCAAGTGGAATTGGATTGGATTTTTATTTACGTAGGCTGTAAACTAGTAGGCGTCTGCAGGTTGTTGTTTGTTGTGCGTTGCGTTGCAGTTTTGGCGAAGCTGTTATGGAGGATGCTGAACGTGTATTTTTTAACATTGAAAACGGCATAATTTTTTTATGTACAATCTAGCTCGGTAGCAGTAGCAAGTGGCAAAAGGAGTGAGCCACCCTTCTCCACCTTTATTGTCTCCTTTCGTGAATGGAAATTATTCGAACCATTATTACTCAACAAGTC
>JAHZNH010000041.1:0-15572 GCA_027744355.1 Tyrannoseira gladiata
GAGGAAAAAATCGACATTGAAAAAGCACAACTCTGATCTGATCTCTGCTGGAATAAAGAAACAGATAGATGCATGGATTTTTTTTTTCTCAAGAAGGGGAGACCAAGAAGCGAATCATGATTCTTTGTCGTGGATTTTTAAAGCGAGGATGATGATGATGGTGAGGAGGAATGATGATTCTCTCTCTCTCTCTGGAGAAAAAATACTTTATTATGCGATGCGTAGATATGTAGATGGATGCATGGAATATTAAATATGGTTATTATTAAACCCTCCGCTTGTACATTGTACTCTCTGGTCGATTTCGATGCGCTAAATGCTTCGAAAGAAATTGAAAGCCTTCTAAACCAGCCCGATTCCTTTGCTTTCGGGGCTGCATTGCCTGATTCGTTTAGTGAAATCCCCCCGCTAACATTGTTTGGCGTAATCTATTCAGCTCCTCCGAAATGTGTTTTTATCTCTCTTCCTCCTCTTCCTCTCCGATCCAGTTTTTTTTCTCTGGTTTGAAGGAGGAAGCAAAAAAATCAATCGTGTGTGCTGTGTGTGTATGCTCCGTTTTTGTTGCTCCAGGCACTCATCCGACCAGACTAGACGGAGTGGTGTCTTTTCTTGTCTTGAAAAAGCGGGTAGGAGAAGAAGAAGAAGAGATCTTTTAGAGCTCCCCACATTTTCTCGGGCTTTTCTCCGATCAACAAAAAAATATACATACTTTACTCGAGTGCATGAATAAGGATAGATCCACTCACTCCAACAACAACAACTCAGGACGGATCCGATCCGATAGGATCCCAGTTCTCTCACTCTCGATCCTCTTCAGCAATAAAGAGAGATCGGGCCACAGATTAAGAATGTGGCTGGATTAAGTAAGTGCACACTTTAGCGAAAAACTACATACTCCCTGGGAAAAGAGAGGGGATCCTTCGGAGGAATTTTTTCCCCATTTCTTAAAAATCATAATTTCCCCTTTAATACGTGAGTACACTTGCTTGTTGATCTCTGTTGCGGAGGAAAATTACCCTTTGAAGAAGGAGATGCCTGCACCTGCCCAGGAATTTTCTGTTTTTCCCATCAACCTAATCAACAGTGGATCATCATGATCATCATCATCATCATGTCGTCCACCAAAGAGGAGAACAACGAGAATATAATATTCTTAATCCATCCATCCATCCAGCACTCACTCGCTCACTCTCGCTTTGATTATTATTTAACAAGAAAACATGCTCTGCCCTGATCACCATCATGAAGAAGAGGAGGAAAAAAACAAGAATAATTTTTTTTGTCTTGAGATCGGCTCGTTGTCAGCACACTGCCTACAGAACGCTTCTCATTCTCTCCTCCTCACTCGGGATCATCTCGATCTCAAATGATGTTGATCATGATGATGATGATGATGGTTATGGTGGTGGTGGTGGTGGGTGCATCCCTATCATCCTAAAAATCCTCCTGATGCGCTCCTAAACTCTTACGTATTCATTCCTCTTTTTTTGATGGACACGGAGTGAAGAATGCATATTAAAGGGTGAAAATAATGTGTAATCAACGAGAGAAAATGGGAATTTTTTCGAAATGATGCACACACCAAAAAATAATCCTTATGCGCTTGCTTGCTTATTATCGGCTCACCTGATTCCGATTCTCTAATGGGATGATCATCCACCATCCCCATCACAATTTTTCTCAGGACGATCCATATCCATACTCCTGGGCCAACCTGAGACAATAACATACCTATTCCTGAGATTTTTTGGGAGCCCTCCTGCCTCTATTTAGTTCTTCAAACAAAACGTATCCATCTCCATTTACGTATATGCATTGCCCAATTTAATTTGCGGAGAATCAATTCCGCGAGAGAAAAAAAATTCTCCAAATAAGTTGGTTGAGTGAGACAATCCCATTTCCTCGCGAAAACGGAACCCATCACCACTCACTCACTCACTCGCTTGCTCTTCTCGAAAAAATTGAAAAAGGTCCACGCACATCACCATCCTCATCATCATGATCATTTACATAAATCGAATGAATACACAATAAGTGCCTGGTTAGCATACTGGAATGAACTCTGGTCTCCTGCTCCACAGATCGTGACTCTTTTTCTCTCGTGCGATATTAGAATTCAAATGGGACCAGTTTCTCTCTTTTTTTTGCCCAACACAAACATGTCGTATGACAAGTTAATATCCGTTTTTATTATTTGTTTGTGTACACAACCACCACCACTATCAGCCACACTTGTTGTTTTAAGTCTGAAGTCTGTGGCGGTGTAAATGTTGGCTGGGACTTTTTTTTTTCAAAGATGAAGAAGGAAGAAGACAAAAGGGAGGCACTCGTTCGTTCTCTCTCTCTCTCTCTAGCTCGTTCTCATTCCGAAAGAAAAGTTCTCGTTTTTGTTTCTCCTCTCCTGATCACCAAGAGATACTACTCTTCGTGTCATCCTCCCATTCAATTTACACGCGATTCATTTATTTTCATTCTGATTCTGATTGAATTTTTCTCCTCTCCCAAAAACTTTATTCTAATGCATATCATAATTCACTTTTAGAAAGAAAAAAACTAAATAATATTCCCTCTTTGAGTTGCCATTTATAGCACCAGCGAATCAAGTAACTGGCAATCGTACACGTCATTCACTCACTCAGTCAATCAGGGACCGTAATTAAAGATATTTTTTTGGTTTGGTGCTTAGTCGTGTCGTGTGCTGTGGAATCCAACATGTCAATAGAGTATCACTGCCTATTCATCAGAGTTAATCAATCATATTATTATCATTTCATTTCACAGCATAACATCAGGCATCAAGCCCAACCAAAGCCAATACAAAACCGAGACCGAGTCCCAAAACAATAATTTTTTAAGCATATTTAGTATGCAGTTTAGGTTGGCACATGGCTTTGGTTGATCGGCTCACTCA
This sequence comes from Tyrannoseira gladiata, assembly GCA_027744355.1. NCBI lineage: Eukaryota > Metazoa > Arthropoda > Collembola > Entomobryomorpha > Entomobryidae > Tyrannoseira > Tyrannoseira gladiata. The sequence continues at coordinate 2,912 of JAHZNH010000041.1, forward strand.
CTCACTCACTCGCACTCCCCATTTAAGTTTTATGCTCACTTAATTGAAATGCAAATTGGCTGAAGTAGATAGATACCTACGTAGTGAATTCCTAGATGTACCTCTCCCTCCATTCTTTTTTCGGCATTCCTCCCGATTACGTATCTATCTCCCAAGCTTGAAAATTCCAGGTGGAGATTGGAGCAGGTTTAATTACTTGAGGATGCCTCACATTCCCCAGTTTTTTCCCGTAATTTTCACCTCAAACATTTTCTAGGGGATAGAAAACCCATTAATGGGATGATGATGAATTACTCATTTTGAAACAGAAAAAAATCTCGTACTTCTCTCCCTTCCTGACTTGACAGCCTCAGAAGCTGCAGCAGCAGCATTTACATTTAGGTACATTACAGCAATCCGGAAAAAATCTTTTTTTTCTCTTTCCTTGTCACTCTGACAGACTCATCATCATCCTCATCCTATCCACCATCCACGTCCTCCTCCTCCCCTATCGGATGAGGAGCTCTATCGGAATGTGTGTCCTATCTTGTCGTCGTCGTGTGTGTATTTATTTGTGAAAACGGCAGCAGTTATGGTAGTTATTGTGAAAAAAAACTCACATCCATCTTGCTCTTGAGCACACCGACACCGACAATCACAGAAAAAAAAGACCGACCGACGACCGACAAGACAAGCGAGCGCTTGTGAACCACACACAGGAAAAAAATGAGCAAAGTGACCATCATCGTCATTTCAATTTGCATAAATTAACAGGGAGACTTGAGAAAAGCGCTGTGCGTAATTAAGCGGATCTCTCTATCTTATACCACCACCACCANTTTGCATAAATTAACAGGGAGACTTGAGAAAAGCGCTGTGCGTAATTAAGCGGATCTCTCTATCCTATACCACCACCACCATAACCACTCATAGGGATTTTTTTGGGCATCAGAATTTTTCATAAATCACAGTCGCTGCCCTATTATGAAGAAATTAACATTGAGTGCGGTTTCATACAATGCCCGCAACAATGTGTAGCCCTAAACAATGGTTTTGGTTCCGCGGTCCGTTTTGCTGGCCCGTGTGAATCAGACGCGACTTACACTCGCTAATTGTTTCTTTATCGTTGCGGTTTCCTACAAGAAAAAATTGGAGTTTTTTTGGGTCACGGACCAGAAACCCGAGTCTGGGGCGAAGAGAGATGCGTGTGTCTGGCCCTGGCTTGACCGGACTTCTGATCATGAGTGGACTGGACAAGTTTTCCATTTCATGAGTTTTTATCTTGTTCACACTCTTATCTTCTACTTTTCCCACTGTCCAGAAATACTTACGTAAAAGTATTTTGACACATCCGCCGCCGACAAATTGAGAAACAAGAGGGAGTCATGCTTATCTCCGCAGATAAAGAGTCGGATTGTTAAGGATATTTTTTGAGGCAAAGTCATACCGCCAATTAATTTCCATAAACATTTTCAGATAAATAAGAAAACAATCTTCGCGCTTAACAAACTTATTTATTTACTTATTTATGCAAACCAACTACCAAACTAACCGACCAAAGTGACCAACTAACCAACCTACGCAACGCATCATTCTTTCGCATCGCTGGACAAAAAAACTCGAAAGGGATCTTCGGAGTGAAAACCGGTAGGAAAAAGGATGAAGCGTCCGCGTCCACTGCAATGGCCGAACCAATCGAATATCGCTATTCAAATTTTTCGTATCATCAGCCTGAAAAAAAACTTGATTGTCCGAGAAGGTGCCTGCTGCTGCTACACCACAAAAGAGTCAAACCGCGTCCAAGAAAAGAGAAAAAAAAATTCTATATCTATCCATCCTATTACCACCACCACCACCACCAAAGTCAACTCGATTCACTCCACTCGACTCAACTCACGATGAGATGAGATGATGGAAAAGAAAGGTGAGGATGAAGAAGAAAGACCAGACTTTTTGTCCGTCGACATACCTCAGCAATTAAACCATATAATTAGGTTTCATTAGGGGAACGAATATTTTTTTCTCTCTTCGGGAGAGAGAGATGCGAGTACCATGTTGGGTTTTTATACAATCAAAAAAAAGAAAATCCTTTTCTTGTTCGAGGGATTTTTATAAGCAAAAAAAGTGATTACGGGAAAATATTCAACATGGAAAACAAAAGGCGATATTGATTGGGTCTGTGGAGAGCGTAATTATGTGGAGGAGAGATTACATGGCAGGCACGGTCTTTTGTGGGTAAGAGCGAATTATCGAATTATTATTATATTTTGGTGGAAAAAAATACTGAGGATTTGGAGAAAAAAAGTCGGAGATCGGGGGTTTGATAAGATTCGGAAAAAAATATGTTTGTGCTGTCGATAATCACGATAAGTGGTGGGTACTTCAAATAATCTTGAGAAAAAAAAGTGAAAATGAGAAGGAATCCACAAATAACGACGTTGATAATAATCCAGGGGGATTTCAGTTTCGTTTTTGATTGGGACACAGGTGCGCCCTTACACTTGAAGGATTTTTTCTGAAGGATTCCTCAATTTTGCCCCTGACATTTCCCCATAAACCCGGATTTATTTTGGGGGACGAACTATGACTAATTTACTTTAATTCGGAGCAATTACAACCAGAGTAATTATAATTGGGGTGGTTAAGTGGGAATTTCAAGGAAGAGGTGGGTGAGTGAGCAAGTGATGCTATGAGGTTCCCACAATTCCCAGCTCCAGAGCAATTTTGAAATGGGCTTATGTATTTTTGGAAATCGAGAAAATACTTATCATCGTGAGAAGAGACCGTTTTCTCCTGAGAAGCTCACACGCAACTAAAACTGACTGAGCTCGGTCGGTGGAGAGGATCGATCATCTCCAGAGTAGAAAAAGGGAGAGTATAATGCTTGCGTTTTTTATGAGGGTGACTCAACGAGACAGACCACCACAAGACCTCTTATGGATTCCTCGGTGGTGGTATAAAAATGGTAATGGTGGTGGTGCAAGTGGTGTTGAGACGGGAGAGGAACGCGCACGGCGTCAACGCTCCATCACTCCACTTTCTCCATCTAGCTCGCCAACAACGCAACTTCGAAAAGTCTGGCGGTGGAGCTGCTGCCTGAGTCTAGGTACAATACCGGGTTTGTGAGAGAAGCGGAGGGAGAGAGAGCGAGAGAGATGATGAAAGGACTGTGATTCGGGGCTTGCGATGGGAGGATGATTCAGTCGTGATTTTCGGATAGAGGATGTCGCTTGGATCGTTTGAGATGATCGAGGAAGAGGATTCGAAATTGAGATTGGGACACGATTTTTTACATGAATTTTACCATTCTATTCATGAAATATTAATGACCAAGCTTTCAAACCTATTTTGATTTTTCAACGCATTCCAGCTAGAATTAAATATTGTTTGATAGATTACGAGTGAAAACTTTAGGAAGCCAGAAAAACCGATGATTTTGCCTATCTTTTCCCGTCAAATAACTCTAAATTTACTGTTTTCTTAACATTTTAACGCGATATTTAACGAACTGTAGGTTAAATTTTTGCCGGTTTTACACTTTCTTGTCATAACTTTGGTTGATTTTGAGCTGTTTCGAATTTTAAAAATAGCAAAGGTATTTTCGAGTTTAAGGTAAACACTAAAATAAAAACCCGGTGCAAAAACTTAATTTAAGCTGTTACGAACCAATTCTAGCCGTTTTAAAGTTAACTAATTAACATTAATAAAGAAGACCAGACCTAACCTAGCTGAGAAATTGAATGGTGCACGCTGGACAGACCAATACCCAACCTAAACAATCCATCTCAAGCCTTCATTAATGATATTCTTTAATTCCCCACATTCTCAAGAAGATTCCATCCTTCGGATAAAATAATTTCTTGCTCAAATCTAAATGCTAAAAAGTCGAGACTCCACATCAAAGAATCTATTCGCCCTTTCTCTGTCTCGGCGACTCCTCGAATAACTCTATCTATCTATCTATCCCCGAATGACATAATTATACACGAATGGAATCCCGTCTGGCTGGACTCCACTCGACGCAATATTGCTCTTTTGAAGGAGGAAAAAAATTATAATCATCAACTCAGCGTGGGGCACGTGGTTCTCTCGTACACATATTATTTTTCTTTGATTTCACATTGTTTTCCCAAAACTTTTCACCCGCACATCACATCACATCTCTCTCCCTTCGTTGGAGTCACTTCCCAAAAAAATCAGACATGCATCTGCACCACCAACCACCACCACTACTCATTTAACTGACTTGATGAAAAGGATTTCATTTTTTTCCTAAAATATTACAGATCTCTGGCACTGGCATACAATGACCATGACAAGACATAATTATACACGAATGGAATCCCGTCTGGCTGGACTCCACTCGACGCAATATTGCTCTTTTGAAGGAGGAAAAAAAATTATAATCATCAACTCAGCGTGGGGCACGTGGTTCTCTCGTACACAATATTTTTTCTTTGATTTCACATTGTTTTCCCAAAACTTTTCACCCGCACATCACATCACATCTCTCTCCCTTCGTTGGAGTCACTTCCCAAAAAAAATCAGACATGCATCTATCTGCACCACGACCACCACCACTACTCATTTAACTGACTTGATGAAAAGGATTTCATTTTTTCCCTAAAATATTACAGATCCCTGGCACTGGCATACAATGACCATGACAGGTTGATGCTGGTGCGCCATACTGCGATCAAACCAAACCAGACCAGATCGGATCGGATCAGATCAGTCGGTGCATTATTCGGAAATCGCATCATCAAAACTTCAACGAGACAAGACTTAGCAGAAAATATAATTTTCTGTAACTGTAATTAGCGAAAAAAGGGTGCTTAATCTTGATGTTGGCAGTTCCCCCGAAATCAACGTGATCAATTTCGTAGTGGAACGGTTTTCATGAGGAATAACATTTTCCGTTGTAATTTGTTTGATGCACCATGATGCATCCCCATTCCCCTAAATTTTAATCCTTGTCACCTGTCGTCCAACAACAGAAAAAATATCTCTAACTAATTTTTTTAGAAGGTGGGCTTCAGATTAGAATCCATTTTCACAGTGACAAGGATAAAGCTCTAATAGCGACTTTGAAGATCACTGCTTTTGTTCCTGCACCCCACCGCGAAATCTGTATTCGCCTTTCGCCCCGTCCACACTTATCACAGTAGCATGATTTATGCTCTCTTTGTGAATTGACAATGAGTGCTTTCACGGTGCGATTAAACAGCCTCACAACAGTATGACCAACAGTGAGTGAGTGAAGCGATGAAGTGAATGAATGCTTCCGTGAAACTGACAAATGGAAAAACTCATTTGCCTAATGAGAAATGGATTACGCGGAGATCAGGAGGAAAAAAAGTGGATTTCAAAAGACACACAAAGGGATGAAGTAACTGAACAGAGTAACTGATTTCGACCATTGGACGGTCCGAGGAATTTTTTAATCGCCACAAAGGCGAGGCATGAAATGGGAGCAAAAACAATCTACGAATCTTCGCGCAGGAGGGAGTCCCCCGGATTACTTATGCGCTCTGTATAATGATGATGCGCACTTGATAAATGCAGATTTGATTTGATTTTTTGAATTTTCAATCTTGGAAATTGCACCTAGCCGAGCCGAACAGAAAAGGGACCTGCAAAATTGAGAGGACGCTTCCCCTTCCCCTCAAACACAATGGATTTTACTATTCACCTGGTACGCCTCCCTACTCACTTCAAATGCTCTTTGGTGTTGACAATTTATTCTGGTTGAAAAATTGAGCTATTTCCAACTTAATTAATAGGGCGAACATGAAAGCGGAGGGAAATTGAAGTGCCGGAAGCAATAGTTTGGATACATGAAAGAATAAAAAGGAGATTTTTTCTGGGCTTAATCGATCTGCCCCATTGTGCCGGGAAACTGAGACCCATAATTCTTCACGCATGTTTACACAAAACAGACAAACAACGGGAAAAGGACTACATGATGATGATCAACTTTTTTTTAAAAAGAGTGATCCTCTGATTGATCAGTGGAAAACAATTTTATTATGTGAATTTGATTGAAACGGGATTAAATAAGCTTACGTATCATCGTTCCTTTCACAGTTTTGTTTGAGTTTCGGATGGATCCATCCCCGGCTTTAAAACAGTCCATTTGGCTAATTCCCTTCAAGTTCTTCTCTTTGAAGTGCTCGTTTCATTTTACAAACTTTAATTCAATATCGAGCATTTTCCAAACAAGAAAATAAAAACTCTTTTGATTCAGTTCAAAAAAGGAGAGGATTTGTTATTATTTCTATTTGTATTTGTTTGAAACCCTTCAACAGAATAACCCTAATTGCCCGGTAAAAGTCAAGGGCCCAGTCCAGCCCAGCGATTTCAAAACAAAACAAACTTTCAAATTTCCCTCCTTTATTGCTCCGTGCATCCAATCGACAACACTCGATGGGTATTTATCGGTTCGTTTATTGTTATTACAACTCATTTTAGGAGTTGAACAGTTAAAGTGCCATTACCGTATGATTACTAAAGACTTGTACAGTTAAATTAAAAGTGGTTTTATTGCTTACCATCATTTTGAAGTTATTATTGTAGGGGTGGAAGTTTGGAGGGATAATGTGAAACTTGACGTCACTCCCCGGCGAGTCCCAAGAATTATTGAGAACCATTCAGAAGTCTTTCGGAGACACTCGATCTCTCTCGACAAAAATTATATAATTTAATTCGGATTTCCTCTCCAGTCAAGTTCTCCTAACTTTGATCAATTTCTTTTTCCTACAGTGTCAACTTATTGTCCTTTACGTCACCGGTCCAATCAGAATCAACAGTGTCAACAAGAAGGTACGTGTTCATCATCTGATCCACTCTCATCTTCACTTTTTTTCTATTGGTGGCGTGGTCAACCAACACCCGGAACCGAGAAAACTAACCAAAAAGTTATATTATTTATAGATTCTTCCTTCCACGCCGGTAATATGGCCTACCCTGGAGCACCTTCCTGCTATTTAACTACCTACCCACACGTACCACAACTTAGAGTTCCTTTCTCCTCAACTTTACACCACCTCCGTAAAGAAATCTACTGACCACAAGACAGGACAACGAGACCCTCCTTTTCCTCCAAAAATGTCCCGACGGCAAAAATCCTCCGACTTTTCTCCAAAAAAGTATATCTCTGATTTGATTTGATTTTTATCCTCCTCCACCACAAAAAGAGCTATGTATTATGTATCCCTTTCAAGGAAATTATCAACACTTTTTTTTCTTTCAGACTCCCTGCGAAGACACCCGAGCCCTTACTGACAAAAAACTCGTGTGGTGATTTTTCCCAAAGGTGTGAGAGGAGAAACTTCTCTTTTTTTGGGTAGGAAAGTGACGATTTTTTTCGAGTTTCGATTTTATATGTTCTTCTTCTCCTGAGGACTCGTTCGCTTCTGGCTGTTGTGGAAGGAGCAATAGCTCAGTACTACCTCGATCGCTGCGTGTACATCCCAATCCCAATTTTCAAAAAGAGTTTAAAAAATATCGCCTTTTCCCCTAAGACGAAGGAGGAGGAGGAGGTAAATATTACATTAGAGGAGTTGACTGCTCTCTTTGTCCATGTGTATGATGCATGAGTGAGTATGAGCCAGAGCCAGGGAGCGATAAAAATGCTTACCAACTTCAACTTCTCTCGCTTACATTAAATAGCCCCAAAGTAAGTAAGTAGCTGTGGCTCTAGGTCTGGTCTGGGTGCTCTCACTCTGCTTCTTTTTCCACGAAAGATTTTTTGTGAACTGGCTCACCGAAGGTGTGTGTGGTGTGCTCACTCACTCCTGCTCTGCTCCTGCTACAGAGTAAGTAATCGTAATCAAGTATATTTTTTATGAAGAAAGTAGCAATAGCAAGCTTCAGATTTTAATAAGCCCCTTCAGTGCATGGAGAGCCGGGGTCTTTTTTTTCGTGGTATCGTGTTACTTACTACTCTGATTATTATTAAAAAAGGATCTGGGAGTGCGTGTACTCAAAAAAATGAGCGAGAATTTCTTGGACTGGATGGGTGGATGGATGGATGGCTGGACTCACTCTGCTTGTGTCGATCCATTAAGTGGAATGTATGAGCAGCAAATGTATGAGCAGCAACCATAAGCTCTAATTAGGCACAACGTGTGCACAATGCTAATGAAATCAAGCCGAAGCTGAAGCTCTGAACCTTACTCACCTAGAACCTACCGCTCCACCGAAAAATTTATTCGGGCGGAACGACAATTTTCTGTGTCAAGTCAAACTAAGCTCGCTCCCTAGAGGAAAAAAATGGCGATGAAGCGGATCCAGGGAGGATAAATTATGAATCAAAATAGGTACGTACTACGCAGCAAGTAAGGGTTAATTTCTATTCATCTCTATTTTTATTTATTTAGTTTAATTCCGGAGATAACGCATATCGGATATTTATTGAGATCCTAGTTAAGATTTGGAAATAAGTAATGTGAGCTCAGTTAAGATCTTTCCGATGCCCTTAATCACCGCCATTGGAATTAGCTAAGCGTAGTTGTAGAGGTCAGACTTGGGGAAGTACTCGATCGTGTTCAAACTCCAATAAACTCTGTTTCTGTCTCATTAGGTAGCTTTATGAAATTAACACTTTGAGAAAATTAAATCGTCTCGCGGGTCTTATCACTTTCTAGGATTATTATAACTGCCTGCTCTCTGCAAGAATGACCCCACTTTTTAATTTGATGAATGTGTTGTTGCGCGGAGGAGAAAAAAAAATATAATCAAAAGGATCGAATGGGAGGTTTACGGTTTCCTTTTTTTCTCAGGATAGAGGAAGCCAGGAATTTCTCATGATAAACGAGCAAGTGATAAGTTATAAATTGCGAGCTGAACGAGAGAAACCGAAACTGCGAAGGAACGCTCGCCACCACCACAATGTATTCATGTAAGTACTATAATATCACATCATATCATATCAGAGTCTCGACAACATTCCACCCGGGGCGAGTTTCTTTATTGGGGTTCTCTTATTTACTTATTTGCACAAGGCGCATATGTGCGGAGAATTAAAAGGAGACTATATTTATTATTGCCTGATATCAGTCTGGAATGGAATTGCACTCGGGGGAGAAATTTTTTCTGCCTAGGTCTTATTGCTTGTCATGTAAAATGAATTAGTAATTTAAATGAATCTAAAATTAACCTCGGGAGGGAGGGAGTATCTACTCGTAAAAATCACGGCATTTTACTTGATGTCACGCGATGAACCAACCGAGACCCAGCAAGATTAGCTGAGTCAAGCTTCATATTAAGTTATTTTTGTCACCTCTTTAATGGCAGCCCCATAAACTACAATTTGAGCATCCGCTCGCGTTTCTCACACTAATTTGTACTATTGCCGTCCTACGTGATAGATATGGTTTAGTCGCTACAAAGCCAAACAATTTTCATCGCAGTCATTTATTTACGTGGGTGGGTTGGTTGGTTCGTTGGTTGTTAGCTCTGATTCCCTTTTCCTCCGCTTTTCTGATTCGTCATTGTTGCACGAACCCATTCCCTTCATTTTTCTGAGAAGTTCAGAGGAAAAAAAATTGAATATTTTCTGTGTTGTCCTGAACTCGTCTCCTCATTATTTTTCGATTTGATGGACACACACCGTCTAGCAACTAGCCATTTTATTTCTGTGGTGGTAGGTAGTCCTATAGTCCCTTGTCTTCCTCCCGTCAAGTCAACTCTAGCTCAACCCTGACTACTTGTGGCAAACAAGAAAATTGTGTTTTTACACAAAAAATAATTACATTTTTTCTACCTAAAAAACAGAGGTACTATTTACCACTGCTGCTGCTGCTGCGTCAATGATGATGATGATGATCATGATGAGTGAGTGAGTGAACACAACATTTCATCATCTATATTATTTCCCTACGTCCATCACGATAAGCCATCTGACAGGTATTTCATTATGGCGTGAATAAAATTCTCCTCTCATTTAAATTACGCTGCTTGGCTTGGTTTTCGGGGCGATTTTGGAAAGTTTCTTGGGATCATGATGAATTTAATATCACGATGACCAGAGCAAGAACGACTGAAGCGGTGGCTGTTTAGTCGACCAAGAATTCCATAAAAATTAGGAGACTTCACCTTAAATCCATCACATCACACCAAACCACACCACCTCCATCACAAAATCACAATCACCCAATTTATTGTCAGGTGCAGGATCAGGATCTACCCAAAAAACTTTGTCTTGTCTTGTCGCTTGAGAAATTTGCATACGAAAATGAATTGCTGTTGTCTTGTCCTGATGAATAATGGGGAAGATCTAGTTTATTGTCTGTCGGTTGGTCCGCCGAAAATTTGCACATGTCACCTGTCAATCGCACACCACTCTTAGGGTGTGGTGGGTGATCTATGGGTGGATGGGAACGACATAATCATAGTGTTCATTCTGCGGCGGCGGTGATTCTTTTCACGAAAAAAGAGATCATTTCTACCCAAAAAAAGTAATTGTTATTTGCCTTAAAAATTTATTGCAAGAGATTTGCATGAGCTAGTCCCCGTTCGGGGCAAATGTGACAAGTGAAATGTTGAGGAAATTGCCACTCTGGCCTGGTGAAATATGACCAAGATCAATGAACCAAATACTGAATGCATTGGTTTGGATCACTTTACTTACTGGTCCTATTCCTGGCCTGGAGCTCCTGTTCTGCGAGCTACCCAAAGTATTTTAATATGATATTTTGTTGCAAAAAAATCAACTCGAATTTTTTCCTCAACTCTATTTGACTTGTGGGCTCTATCGTTTTGGGGAAAAAAGAAGAAGTAATCTCTCTCCCTCTCTTGTGATACATGAAAATTGCTAGGTTGGACGAGGAATTTCAAATTCTTGGAAAATTGATGGACGTTTGATTTTCCCAGCCTAGAACTAGAGTCCAATCACTATTCATTAAACTGTCTCGATTAAAAATTGGGTGGAGGTAGCAGTTTACTTTATTAAAGAGTTTTCTAATGTCACTACTACTACTACTACGTCTCCTTTTTTTAATGCTGAACAATTTTAAGAAATTATATTCCTTCCCAATCCCGCCTTGAGTGCAGATCATGTCATGAAAATTTAAAAAAAATCACATTCCCCTTCCTCCAACCAATTTAAAAGAGGGAAAATACTATATATCGAGTATTTTTCGCAGGCGATCAATTCTCCTCTCCACGAAAAAAAAACTCGATCTCTCGAAAAACATTTTTATAGTCGAAAGAAAATCTGCTCACGAAAAGGAGCGAGATTTTTTTTTCATTAAAAATATTTTCATTTTCAAGGCGTGTTTTACCCATGCTCCCATACATCATCATCTTGGTCGTCGTCGTCCCGCTGTTCACTCGCCGCGATCATAAACTACGATTCGACATGAGCGTGTCTTCTTTATAGTCGCTGAAGACGAAGATGATGGTGATGGCGACGGTATTCGATCGCTCATGATTTTAGTAGTCATGATCTTCCCTAGAATTTCTAGTACATTTCGTTAGTCAGCCCTTCAAATTCGAGAATTTGAGTAGCACTTCTATTCGATTGGGATTGGATTGGATTTTCGGCGATCGGATCAGCTCATTCCTCTTCAGAAGGGATTTTTCTTTCTTATGCAAATGAGCTCTTATGCAATTCTCCACACTCGAATGGAAGGAGGACCGGGACTGGGGTCCCAGAAACCGGTATGTCCATCGAATCGACTCACGAAAAACAACATACAGTCGAACTTCCTTCAGACCAACCACCATGGTCAAAAAAAATCCATGACTCTTACGGAGGTTTCCTCCAAGGGGGAAACCCACCATAAGAGCAACCTTTTGCTTTAAGAGGGAAGGATAAAGAAATAAGCACGTGAAAGTACCAAGGATTTGAATACTTACAGATTGAATTAGTACTAAAATAGCCACAAACATTGAAAAGTATGTTTAAATGCGTTAACGAAGTTCGATTGTTTAGGTACTTTTCATTTGATGAGACTTAGCTGGCTCGTAAATGTCTAAATGTAGCCCAAGTTGCTCAATCAGGGTTAAGATTGCACAAGGGTTAACTCAAATTGCTTGCTTCTAGAGAGATTTCACTTTTAAAGGAGTTTTTCATGTGGGAGCCATTTGACATGCAAAATCTCGTCTACTACTCGGGATCTACTAGGTTGCTCTTAAGGACGAGTTGCGGGTTGAGAAGCTGCTCTTAAAAAAGTTTGACTGTATCTACTTAGATAGGGCTAACTACTTACTACCTGTAATATTTTTTATTGTCACCTCTCCTCTACCAATGATTTGGGCTGGGGAAAGGAGAAGCAGAGACGATTTGACGATCCACAATAAAAAAATAGGAGCCCATCATCCAAGAATTGGGCTTAGATACTTGCTTATTACTTCTCTCTTCAAATTTCATTTCATTTCGTGCCATTCCCCACTAAAAATACAAAAAAAAACTCCAAATCCAACCAAACTCCAACTGGTCCAATGCTTCTGCCGGTCCATGGATTTGTTTTTTGCATGCACCACAGTACTACGAACGTGATACTGTTTTCGAGTTTTATTATTACGACTGCTTTTTATTATTCTTTTTTTGCATTCGATTCTCCTTTCTGCTGGGCTCAAGCCCGAGCTCGAGTACTGATATTCAGGAATTGGTTGTGTTGTGTGCGGGGCAATGCATTTATTTGGGTAGTAGGTAGATATAGATGCGATGCAGCAG
>JAHZNH010000042.1:0-11175 GCA_027744355.1 Tyrannoseira gladiata
ATAGTACTCACATTACAACATTACTCGTCTGTTTTGTCAAAGATTTGGCGAACACGTTTTGGGTTGGGTTGGGAGCATTGTATGTTTACGTCTGGTTGGTCTCATCATCCCAAAACTCCAATTGATATTCAACATCACATGTGACTTTCTCATTAAAGATTCAAGATTTTAGGTCTTAGGATTTACTCAAGTTGAAATATGTCACGTAAAAGGAAGGACAATTTTGTGGAGGACGATTATGATTCCAGTTTTGAGGACGAGGATGCCCCGGAAGTCAGGGAGAAGAAGGCAAAAAAATCTGACTTGACTGATAAGGAACCAGCTCCGAATATTAATCCGAGTGGATCGTCTTCCAAAGGTATCGTAGATGATAGCACCAAATTTTTTTGATAGATGTTTGAATTTGTAATCACTTTAAGTCAATGTATATTTGTTAATGTTGACAGGATTGCCAACGAAGGAATATTTCCACAGGGAACTCACTCGAGCAGAGGCTTATAGAAATCGCTACTTTGCGTTAAATGCTTATGAAAGGCACCGTAAGTTGATCAATGATTACTTCCTGTATCACCCCGGCGCTTCCGCAGAAAAATTGTTTCAACGCGATAAGTAAGGCTTCTAGTGGTTTTTTAAGTATTATTCACCAAAAATTACGTCGATTCTAATATTTTACTATTAACTTTGCCATTTAGTTCGAAGGACAAACGAGACATTGACATTATTCGAGAGAATCATCGTTTTCTTTGGGATGAAGATGACGACCCAGACACGTGGGAAAAGCAACTGGCAAAACGGTATTATGACAAGTTATTCAAGGAATATTGCATCTGTGATCTCTCGCGATACAAGGAAAATAAAGTAAGCCACATATTCTTAATCAATCGTATTCAATTTCAAAATTATAAATCCCCAAAATTACTATACCTTGATATTATTTCTGATTCTGTTGAATTAGGTTGCAATGAGATGGAGAACAGAAACCGAACTTGTGGAGGGCAAAGGACAATTTTCCTGTGGTGCCAGAAAGTGTGCAAGCACTGAAGAGTTACGAACATGGGAAGTGAATTTCGCGTACATGGAAGAGTCAGTGAAGAAAAACGCACTTGTTAAATTACGTACGAAATGCTGACTATAAAATACATTTGACAAATTCATATTTTATCATGAATATTATTGAGGACAATTAAAACCTTTTTTACCAGGTTTATGTCCGGAGTGTTCCCTCAAGTTAAATTACGGTCAGAAGCGGAAAGAAGTTACAAAAAAGACAAAGAAAGGCCACCATCATCATTCCAAGAAGAAAGACAAGCGTCATTCCAAAGACAAATCGAGAGACAAAAACAAACCTGGCACAAGCTCCGACGATACTCGCGAAACTGAAACCGGATCTCAAGAAAAAAGAAGAGGAAATGAAAAAAGCAGAAAACATTTGGAAGGAACCTGTAGTCGTTCCAGAAACGAAATCAAGGGACGAAGAATTTGAAGAGTATTTGGATGATTTGTTCGTATAAATTCAAGTAGTCAAAACATCCGCAAACGGCATATTACACTCCATGCAATAGCGCGTTCATTTTAACGTTTTTCATTAATATTCATTACTGTTGAATTACGCCGCTTATAAGCCAAAAATAATAAAAACTTTGAACATGAATAGGCAGGATCAGTTATTTAGTCTTCTTCTTTACTCAAATAACGTTAAAACGATACTCTCTGCTCACGGCCAGAAGTCGTCGATTTTGTCCTTTGCACTCGGCTCATCAATGTCATTGCTTTATCTCCGTTGCGTTTCCTTTCTCATTTTCATCATCATACTTTTGAGCTCGAGCTCATGATCTCTTCTTCTTCACTTCTTGTTTCCTCCTTTCATTTGCAGCGTAGCGGGAAAAAGGTTTGTACACCTGTTCAGTCTTCATCTTCAGTCTTGCTGCTGCTGTTGTTTCCTAGATTTGTTTTCACCCACCACGAGACTCGCCCGTGTTTTCATTTTCACATTCTAACTTCAAATTAACTTAACTCTACTGCAGTGGCATTTGCTTTGTTAATTCGTCCGGATTAGATAATGTTAAATTGCCCGCCCTGATCTTATTATTTGTGTAACGCAGTGAAATATAAATTCTTTCAAAGCCTTCAGTAATTTTAAAGGATCGAGGCGCTGCAATTGCGTCCTCGTACATAAGTATTGTTGTGCAGTTCTTTTAGTTTATTATTCACAGTTAAAGTATGTTTGCAAGAAACCTTGCTCGTCTAACGGCTGCGGGTGTTGGGGCCCTTGGATTTGTTGGCGGGATTTTTGCTGAGAAATATCGCCGAAATGTGACGGTGAACGCTGCTGGCTCGTTTGGGGGTGGGGATTTAGGGAACGTCATACCCATCGAAGAAGATCCCTTCATAAAGCCGAAAACTAGTAGAGTGTCACAGGTAAAAAAGAATATTTTCCTAATGTTAGAGGTAGATGAATGTATGGGACAATGGAACCAACTTACAGATAGTTGCGAATCTTAATGGGTCTTCAATTACTTACGGTAAGTTACATCAAATCATGGGACTTCTGAAGTTTCTTGCTTTTTATAGTGTGAAAATGTAATTTTATTAAACTTTTTCTCATTTCAGTCGTGAGGCGGACGGGAAATACTACGTGCGTTACGAGGTTATTGGTAATAACAACGTGGCGGTGCCAACTCACTTTTTCAAGATTGTAATTTGCGAGGAACAAACTACTGGTCAACTGGACATGGAATCGTATGTGATGCCTAATAAAGAGATTGATGACAACATACCGCTGTCGAGCTTCCGGGTTAATCCAGAAGTGATTGAAAGGGCTGCTGGACTTTTATTTTGCGATCGTATTCCCAGAGCTGCATTTAGATCAATTAATGGAAAGAAAGTTTGACTATTGTATAGGCTATAATAATTTATCTCTAGTGTTAAAAAGGATACGCTTTTTAGGATTTCATGATGGTCGAGACTCTTCTATTTTGAAAACAAGTTTACGATCTCTTTCTTCCTAGATCAAATTGTCAGAATACAATGTGTATCAGATATAATAATTATTGACTGGCGTTGTTGCTCATGTTTAGTTACCTGACAAATCAAGAGTACTGAAATCAATTTTTATGTATGTATATATTTATAAACCTATTAAGTTTACTTATTTATTGTCGACTATGAGGTGTAAGATATCGATGGAAGACCGTGGAAAAATAAATTTTGAGTGCCAACTTGAAATTATTATTTCTCTAGCTTCTCTGTTTTATTAACGAGTTTAGTCGCAATTTTTTTCCATTACGATTGGTTTGCACATGCACAGTACAACAATAACGAATTTTAAATTAATATCGTAATCGTAAATGAAATCGAAAATTGAAATCCATTCCATAGGGCAATTTTTCGTAGCGCTATATGATTTTGATAATCGTATTATGTTACTCCATAATAACTTTGACAAAGAACGAGGCATTACAATTATATAAATTGATGACTAATTCTACGAATTTTAAATTAAGAATACATAATATTACATTATCATCTAACCATTAGTGTATTATTAACGTCTTTACTCACTAATTTGTACATCAGAGGTAGCAGCCTATAAATATTGTAACTGGATTACAAATTATTACATACAGGTGTTAACAACATTATTTCTCATCAGGCAACATTTTTCTTCTAGAATCAAGGGCACAAATCCGCCCCTGCACTTTGCAATTACATCGTCGTTTAATTTAGCTCATCAAGTAGGATTATTTATAACAACGATAACGATAATAATAATAATGGAGTTAAAATAATAATTAATAAGAGCTTAACGCTTGGTATCTAAATTGATCTAACATTCATCGAACACTTCAACATAGAACCATGATACATTTAATACTTTCACAACAATCATTAAATCATTCACATAAACACCCACGATGATTCTCGATTCTTGAATATGTCGGGCCATTCCAGATTTTTTCTTACTATTATCTTATAATTTGCTGTTAAAACGAAGCAATTTAATTTCATCGTCATCTACAGGTTGAAATATTAGCAAGAAATAAAAATTTTCAACCTTTCATAGCATTAGCATGTTCTTTCAGCTAAATCTTATAATTTGCTGTTAAAACGAAGCAATTTAATTTCATCGTCAACTACAGGTTGAAATATTAGCAAGAAATAAAAATTTTCAACCTTTCATAGCATTAGCATGTTCTTTCAGCTACTGCTCCACATAGTAGTATTTTACTCCTTCCATTCATTCAATCAAAAATTTAACTTTGCCTATCAAAACTTTATAAAGGTTTGATAAAAATTCAGTCAATCATAAAAAATGAATTACAATGTGTTTCTCTATTTTATGCATTTGAAATCATATTTTAATTTTATGGGATTTACGGAGAAGGTATTATTATATATTGGTGGACAATAAGATTTTTGACTAACTTCTGTCCTTATCTCTAGTCAGCATTTTAAATGGGGCATAAAAACAGTCAAAGGCTTTGTAATAATAAGTATTACAACATGAAAATCATTACGGATGAGAAATAAATAGCTTTCACACACGTCACCCTTTCAAGTCACAAGAAGCCTCTGCCTCACATTCATGCATGCACATCCAGACATCCACACAATTACATTGGCTTACTTTAGACTTTAGACTTGCGAGCAATAAGACTTATCCTTACATTTTAACTAACAATTAGCAAAAGATATTATTCCTCGTTTATCCTTTTGAGACGTTTTTTTCCAAACAGATTTCACTCTTTTAAAATGGTAGAACAGATAAAGGACCTTAAGAATTTGATTTGATGGCAACATGAGATTATACCCGTTTAATAACTAGACGCAGCAGCAAGATGCCCACCATCTTCTACTTTTCATCTTTTACTCAACCATTTAGATTTATATGCACTTCTTTTACTCTTCATCCCTTGTTTTTCCTGAGTTTCCTGAGAAAAATCATAGTCATTTTATCATATACTAACAAATAAAAATTTCTGAGTTGTACAAAGTTTTTTTTCTTCAGTTTTCTCTATTTTTTCATTTACCTGACTTGACTTAGTTTACATGCATGTAATAAGGTATAACATTAACTAATTATTAGGTTAGACTTACTCGATTTGTGTTTCATAGATTTTTTTTCGATTTACTATTCCGAACTTTCATCTCTTTCCTTATATGCATCTTCTCACTCGGAGACCGGATCCAACTTCGTTCGTACTAAAAAGTTCGATTGAAATACTTTCCTTCTGACCTTTTTGAAGAGCGCGTTCAACAGTCACTGCCACCAAAGCTATAGAACTACGACTACATACTTTATCTAAAATTATTTGCTCTACTCTAGTACTCCAACTCACTCTTCACTACTTACATTGTTCAAACTCAAATATCGTGATTCCAGTTCCGAAAAAGTAAAGTGGCCTTAACTGCATTTTAACTCTATTTTACGTTTCACACTACATGCTAAAGGCTTTCTTTCGTTGTTCGTTGCTTCATTTTCTTCAGTTACACAAAAATAACGAGAGTACACTTAATTACAGAAAAAGAGGTTCTTTTTTTCATTTATCTTCAGGGTTGCGACTTAATAATAATAATTTTGCAGCTCCACAAATAGTGTGGTCGTAAAAAGTAGTTTAGTTGCTCTGATCTCGTTTAAAGTTTTGTCTGCTCTGACTAATGGACTACAATTGCTACGGTTAAAATATTTACTATTTTGTTACAAGTTTATATCAAGTCTTCAGCTCGGCAGCAGCACGATATAAACTTTAAAGTTGAACTAATAAAAACCTTGTTCTACTGTCACTAACTACTTTTACTATCTACCTTTAAAACTGTTTCTTCTTTTTGTCGACTGATTATTACTATTCTTGAAAACAACGTAAGATTTTTTAGAGAGAGTGAATTAAAGAGATTTCTACTTTCGCTTAGTAAAAGTACGCGCTACAGTTAAAACGACTTTTTTCTTCACTTTACATTTTAATGTTTATATTTAAATATATAGATTTCTTTCTATAATAAATTCTGTTGTGTACTGTTTGTTGGGCAAGTGCACGTACTTGTACTTTTCGAATTGGACCGAACGTAATTAGCATGTATTTTTTAAAACACCGGAGACGATAGTTCGGTACAGATACACGCACGCTTGCTTAGAGTAGAGACGTAAAAAACGGCAGCGGTGCGCGCGCATCCATATAGGAGAGAAGAGGTACAGTTGTGTTGATGCATTATTTTTTTACAGTTTTAAATGATGCACAAGAAGATGATGATTTGTTTCTGTTTTTCCATTTCACGACTGGAAACAGGTTTTTATATATATTACGTATTTTAAGGTAAGTGTCAAGGTGTGATTGGTGATGTTTCGTTTGATACTCAAATTATTTTATTGTTGAGCACACTGAGACGTTCAACAATACACGACGCAGAAATTCTGGCCTCGGCATCTTGATCCCAGGCATCCTTCATTGCTTCAACGAGTACTGCCATTCCTGGGTGACTTAACCAGTCGTTTCGAATGGTTGGCCTTTTGCGTTGCGTCACCACCACATCTTGCATCTCCTCTAAGCTGGGCTGTTGACCCGTAAACTCCTCAAAAGGTAATCGGTATTCACCGATGGGGCCCTGAAAATAAAAAGAATTGTTAACGACAATTGTTAAACTTTTCATCTGATTTGATAAAATAAAAGTCCCCCAAGTTTGTATTTCAAAAAACGTACTTGCTGGGCACTGCATCTTGATGCGAGCTCCCACAGGACAAGTCCACAAGCGTACATGTCGATACGCTGGAAGCTATCTCTGCATGGGAAAGAAGTTAAAGGTACAAGTTTTAAAAAACATGCACATTGTTTCAACCTTTTATAATTTTGCTTTATAATTGTGAATCCTGCTAACCTTGTGAAGCTGACCGCACCCTCAAGAACTTCTGGGGCCATATACCGCCTCGTGCCCACCTACAAAATTAACACATATATTGTCAAGATTAAAAAATCAAATGATGCGCATTTTCATGGAAGGAGAGCAGGCAATCATGTATGCTCATCTTAATTCTTGCTTACTTGTCCATGGCAGGTACCAACTGGCTTGTTGGGATAAAATATCTGGGCCAGTCCAAAATCAGCAACACATGCTGTCAAGTCTGCTCGGAGCAAAACGTTTTTGGACTTGAAGTCTCTGTGAGCTACTGCGCACTTATAGCCCTTAGCGCCACTGTCAATCTCTTCGTGGAGAAATGCCAAACCTTGGCACATCGAGATGGCCACTTTAAGTAGCTCATTCCACTTCAAAACGTTGCCCTAAAAGTAAAAAAAACAGTTGCGGCATACCGTCTATTTGCATTATCATTCAATGCTAGAATTCATCATCCTTAGAAAGTCTGTCAATAACAGTACCTTGAGATAATCATACAGTGATCCGTGCTCCAGATATTCGGAAATCAGCCAAAGCTGGGCATTCTCTCCATCAGAGTGCTTACGGGCTCCGAAAAATCCCAGAACCTGCTTTGTGTCGCACATCAATGGAAGCGAGTAAACCTCTTGTTCCAACTTCCAGGAAGCCTTTTCTCGCATTGGTAGGATTTTCACTGCAACGTAGTTATTATTTCCGACCATGGATGCCTTCCAAACACTTCCGAATCTTCCTTGTGCCTTCATCTCAACAAGGGTAACTGCAGACAAGGCTGAAATCAACATTAAAGCAGGTATTAGACTCCGTGAATATCAAAAAATACTTTTAATACGTTGTTTTCAAATAAAGTTTGTTGGATCACTTAAGAACTCACCGTGATTACTCTCTGATTTGTCCAATAAAATATTTTCTTCGTCCGTGAGACCAGACTCAGAGCTGGGGAAGGGCTTTTTGTACATTCTCCGATGTGCTATTATAGCTACAGTGATAAGAATAACGCAAATGATGGGTACTACGAGGACGATTACAAGGGAGGACGTTCCTGTCCTGGGTGGCATGATGATTGCGGGAGGTCTAATTGTCGTGGTGGTTGGGGCAGGTTCCCAAACAAACTCCTCGTTGCAATTGTCCTTCGCACAACAGCAGAACAATGTTACGGTTCCCGTCGCCGCATCAGATCGCTTCCCGTGAGACTTGTCCACGCACTTATTCTCCCCATCGCACTGCTTATTATTGATGAAGCAGCCTTTGAACTGCAAAACATCCACCGAGTCATTCGTCCTTTGCCAGGCCGCCCAACAGGAGTGCTTCTGGGAGGAAGTGTCCTCCTCACATGTTATAGTTCTTCTGGACGATTCACACGTTGTTGGAGCTAATGCGTCCTTCGCCCCTCCAGCTTTCAGACCGCATTCTGTCACGTTGTAATACTCGCAATCCAAGCTCGAAACGGTGTTCAAACACACTACAACAGAGACGTTAAAAAGTACATAAATGATTATTTCAAAATGCGTTAGATGCATTTAGACATAGTTTTGCAATTCGAACCTCTCCAGCCAAACTTACCCAATAAGGCGAATATCCGGATGAGGGCAGAGATTGCCATCTTATTATTCTTCATCTGCTTTATCCAAACACGAGAAAGTTTCAAATCGGCTTGCGTATTCATCCCCACAAAGTAGTTGTCTTCTTTCTTCAGTTTTATTTGCCGTTTAGTAATTATCCCTCCTCCAATAGCTGGTTCTTCCTTTTACTTCCGGTGTAGTCTATTCTTACTCTGATGGTCGCAATCCTCTTAGTCCAATTAGTTGAAATCGGTGGCTGGGAAATGTAACTATTTTTTGCTGAGAGTTTACCCGCTTCGGTTAATATAATTATCAAACCCGTGACTCTTTTTTACTATTATTGTAGATTGCTTTGTACTGCAAATTGTAATTCTGTAAAACGTTTACAACTTCTAACAACTACTTATTTGATGATGAGCTGCACTTGCTTAATTTATGGTGTAAATCTTAAAGCTGCATTTAAAATTTGAATTCTTGATCAAATATTATTTCTTTGCACATGCATGAATGAATGAGCTAAAACAAAGTCGTTTGCGTTTGTCGCATTCCTGCTCCTGCTCCGCTTCTTTTTCTTCAAATAGTCACTTTTTTTGTTCGACGGGAAGCAAACGGGAAAGGATGATGAGACTGTTCAAATTCACGTTCTCGTCACTCTCGGCCGATGATGAACTTTTATCTCCGTCACCATCTACTACTACCTCACCTCCCACGCTTGAGACATTCCTCCTCTTTGTAGAAATCGTAATTGTGCTCGAGCAAAAGAATGTTCTTGCCATTATCATTATCATAATTCTCGAAAAGAAATGATCGCGATCTTGTTCGTATCATTCAAAAACGGGTTCACCTTCTTCCAAAATTTTATTCTATGAAGGTTTAAACTCCAATAAATCGCAAGCAATCACCGTCACACTCACAAAAAAGTCTTTTGGGAACAGGTGGGTGGTCAAATGGCAATCCGGGGGACATTTAAAGGAGAATTATTTTTATTGACGTTTGAAGCTTACTCGACTGGTACACTTTTAATTCGTGGAATTGAAGGAAAAATTCTTTCTAACGGTGAGTTTTTTCTTCGTTCCCCGTTTTCTTCAACGAGACCACTTTTTTATATTCCAGTCCAGACAGATCGGCATAATACACCTGAAACAAGAAAAAAAACACTGATTTAGTTATTCGGAATCTTCTTGGTATAACCTAGTTTAATTTTATTACTACAATAAAAATATATTCTATTACTGCGTTTTTAACAATCGTATTCAATAATTTTATGTATGTTTGTGCTTCTTAAATTCTTTAATTTATTTCGATAATTTATTTTATTACAGATGGTCCTGATCATTCAGGAGAGAAATCAATCAGAACGTCGGGAGATAAATGGCATTTTAGTTCTGGTGGTAGGAAAATAGAATAGTACTACGACCAGTCGTTCAAATGAATGAATGAATAAAAATGAATGAGCGATATCGATATCGACATACGCAACTAATATTGCTGATAAAAATAATCTTTGGGTATTAATATGTCAGCAAAAAATCCTACTTGAAGATGATCTTGATCACTGAGGTATTATGCACGAAGATTGACCTGATGGATGCTGGCGTTACGTAACCAAAGTACTAAAAAAGGAAACTACTAATTCAGATATTCCCCCGTGAACATGAGCAATATGTGACAGTAATGAATTGACATTGGGGAAAATGTCGTGCTCCCTGGAAAAAAATCAGCTTTAAATGTTCGCCATCAATATCGTTTATCCATTTCCTTCCTCAATGGAAACTGCTGGAAAAACATGTTTCCTTTCACTACCATCGACTTTCCTTAATTAATCCAGACGTGAAACTTAACTTTCTCAACTTACTTGCTGCAGTTATTGATCCTCCATAAAGCTACTTTCTTCGAAAAAAATACCACCTTGAAAATTTTTATTTATTTATTTCTGTTTGAACTCGCCGTTTCAAGTCACTCACATCATTACCATCAACATCACAATCACATCACTCTCACATTCACATCTTTTTTTTTACTTATCCTCTCCTTCCTTTTCCTTCTAATTGGTAAGTTTTGCCAATTTTTTCGCGACGACGACATCCATAGGTGTCCAAATCTCCACCACCGATATAACACTCACAAAAGATAACCTTACTACTTTCCCCTAAATTTTCTTTCGAATCTGTGACGGTGCTTCTTCTTCTTCTCCCACTAATATTTTCCCTTCCTTCTTCATCTCATCCGTCCTCCGAAATTATTTTTGCACAACACCATCATCGTCATCAACACCATCATAGAATCCAAAGCTAAACAACATAACATCACATCACATTTCCAACTTTACTACATTCACCTATAGTAAGTACCACCACCATACTACCATACCACACACGGCACTATACAAATCCATTAAGATTTTAATCTCCTTTTTACATTTTCAATAACGATAACGAGTCACTTCGAGAGAGAGAAAAAAATATATATCTACTTATGTGATAGCCATTCCATAAGTATCGACTACTATCTATCCCACCACCAATCTCGATTCGCAATAGAATAAATCCATAATAAAAAATGATGGCAATATCACTGCAATATAGCTTGTAACAATAACACCACCATCACATCACATCACAATCATTCTCATCATCATCATCATCATTATAATCATCTAAGCCCTTTTTTCCAATGAAATGAATGTACTTATTGCGATGCGATACGAAACCAATAATCAAATCAAAATATA
>JAHZNH010000043.1:0-13562 GCA_027744355.1 Tyrannoseira gladiata
ATAATAAATAATAATGGTGGTGGTAGTGGTATAGTTAAGTCGGTGTGGATGGTGGAGGCTTTTGAGCTGGGTTGAATTCTTAGTGGATGGATGATGATGAGGATGATTATATTTTAGCGGATATACACTCAAGAGAATTTTAACTATTGTGCATGGTTTCAACATATTTTTCGTGCGTTGAAGTTGAAATCAATGTATGGACTTCCGAAGTGCATCTTACCAAGTGCTAACTTATTGCCATGAAAGTAAGTGAGTGTGCAGTAGTAGCATTTTTCACGCTTGGGAATGGGCATTTGTCGGGGCCACATCAAAATGACCATTACACAATGTACATAGTACATTTCGTGTGCTACTTTTTTAGAATCGTTTTGCTACAATAGAAAAACTATCTACGGAGTAGAGATGAAGATGCTCCTGAAATGGGGATGCGCTGTTGAAAATGAAGTACCAGAAGCGGTGATCAATAAGTAGACCTTAGTAAGCAATCATACAACAATATTTTCGAGAGTCTATCAACTCATTGACGGGTGAGTTGCAGGTGACAGGTAAATAAATAACAATTATGCTGTCAGTGAGCCAGTACCACTATCTGTCTATGTAGTAGGCAGAAGGGTTTTCCGAAACTGTGAGTTAAGAGGTAAAAGGAATTAAGTGCTTTTGTAGGCACTGAAAAGTTCACAAAGTCATTATTATTCATGCTTTGTTTGAGCCAATTCCTTCTCCTCCTCCGCTCTTCCCCATACACATCCATCTTGAATAATTTTGAGTGGAAATGTCAAAACAGCAAAGCTCCACACATTACTTAGCACGTGCAAGTAGGCACGCTTTGGGGGACTCGTTGGGGAAGTTACGTATGATGTGCCTTTGCCTGATGAAAACAAAGCGTATTTTTAAAAAGATTGCATAAAGTGGATAAAGTTCACGTAAATTTATCGACGTGTGGAAGCAAACGTGAGTAATAATGTGGTTCGGTCGGGCTGATGAATTCCTAGTAACTTTCCAAAAATATGGAATTCCCGATTCATCATGCTTATGCTTAACTTGCCAAGGCTCAGATAATATTTGTGCTTGTGTGAGCATGCATCCAGAAATAATGATCCGCTCCGGGATATTTACGAGTACAAAGTACAATTTACTCACAATACAGATTCGTTTGCCAGTAAACGATCTATAAATTAACTCGAAGGACATTTTTCTTTGTTTGTACAAATCTCGAAATCTCAGTAGAATTTTTCAATTACAGCACATTGTTTGTAAAGTATGGGCTGTTGCTGCTGCTGAAGATGAATCCTTACAACACAGCTTCAAAGACGAAGATGAAAAAAACAAATTCCATTTACTGATTATGATTACATTTATCCTTTGGACCTCTTCAATTGCCTAGGAGGAACCGGAGCACGCGAAGGAGAGTGTGAGTTGAGATAACAACAGAGCAATTTCCGCCACCTCCGCTTTCCCCTGAACAAACAGACGGAGATCCCTCCCATTATTTCTTTCTCCTACACGGGAGGGATGTGACAAGAGTTAATGCAGGAGACATCAAAAGATAAATTTAATTATTTTGAACAAAGCACGATCCTTCTCATTCTGAATCCATCCCTGTCAACTTGGCGAAACCTTTTAACATCATCATCGTTGTCGCTATCAAAAATCAGTCAATGGGAATAATGTGATTTAAGCTGATGCTTTCAAAACTACATTTTATTTATGACAGTGCGTGGGCTGAGCTGAGCTCTTGCTTCGTTGCCGACTATAAGTGAGGAGGAAAAGCAGCATAAGTAATTGTGGGGATTTTTGGGGATATGAAAATTATGCAAACGTATTAGATGCTTGGAAGGATGGATTATAGAAGCAGATACGAATTTTGCAAACTCACGGGAAAAATGCAGATAAGTAAGCTTGATAGTTCTCACTGAGTGAACATAACAGTCAACAACATGTGTATACATTAAGGAACATAAATAGTTTTTAAGCATTCGGGAAAAAAGTGAGATGGAGAAGAAGATGATGAACTTTTTTTTGCAATTTCCCTCAATGCAACATGAAGCACATCTTCAAGAAACACACACGGCAAATCATTCCATGCCATTTTTCATGGATTCGAAAAAAATCTGCATGGTAATCAAATCTCAAAGTCAGAGTGGAAAAAATAAAATGCTTTTTTCATAAGGTCCATCCCAGATTATCTCTTTGGAGATTGAACAATTTGCGTGAGTTGATTCAATATATGACAATCAGACATCAGATACGTTCAATCTGATGAGAAATGAGGGGAATAAAAATATTCTCAGTGCTATTAATTACGCAGTGCAAAGAGATGCGCTCACCAACAATTACAATAATAATACTTTTTATAGTTACGAACTTGAATACGACTCAAATGTGCTGAGCAAAAGTACAGTATTTACTTGGGTATCAACATCCCACGTTTTCGTCTCTTCCAATAAAGCACTTCATAGATGAATGGAATGAATGACAAGACAAGATCGAAATCCATCACATCAAGTGACTTGAAGGAAGCTAAAGCACGCCGTTGTCGTCGTCGTCTACATCAGTATAGTAGATATTTATTCGTGCGAATTCCCTCCGTATTTTGCACGCTTTCAAGCAAAAAAAATAGCAGAAGAGAGAAAGAGAAGCATTGCTCCAACTAAACATAAGGTAGCAGTCGCTTTTCCATTTCAGTTTTGAATTTCATAGAATTCTCGTCTGAGACTTTTGCTATCTTACCTCTTTGTGAAACAAAATAATACAAAATCTCTCACTCTCATCCGTTATATGAGCAAGCGCTCAGGGATCGCCCAGAAAGAAGCTTCGGTCGAAAGGGGCGGGTGGGGGTCTGGGGTCAGCGTGACATCCCTATCCTGCAATGCCTATCTTACAATGTATAAAAGCGTGACATGGGGGAGGGTGGGTGTCCAAAACCGGCCGATTTGACCGAAGCTTCTTTATGGACGCTCCCTCAGTGTTCAAACAGAAATCTTTTTTTTTACTTCGGCGCTTGGATCAACGCAGCAGTAACAGTATCGTACCATAAAAAAGGAAGCTAGGAAACTATCAAACAGTAGAGGAAGAAGTTAGCGTGAAGATGAAACAAGCAGAACAGTGGCAGAGCAGTAAAGATGTATCGTGTTAAAAATAACTCATCTCCTAGAACTAAACCAAGGCTTTATGCTATGTGAATCCTCATGTTCCTTTTTTGTATGGATGTTGCAAGAAAAAAGAAAGGAAGAAGTTGGAGATAAGACTTCATAATCGTAATATAATGTCTAGTCAGAGCCACAACTCCGTGGTATGTTGAGAAGCGACCAAGTCCATTTCCTCAAAATGTACTCACTCACTCCAATATACATACATAATACGTTGTAGAGTGATTACTATTATAAAATTATCTTTTTTTCAATCCCCAGTCTTTTTCTTTCATTCTGGCCTGGAACTGCAAAAAAATTAATAATGATGCTCCATAACTTCAATACCACCCTGTTGACGGACAGGGTGAAGCAGTCCGTCATTCATTCTTTCCCAACAAAAACTTTCTAACTATTGAGCTACTCTACTACTACTACGGAGGGAAAAACTTTTGCAACATGTAAACCTAAACCTTCAAAGGAAGAACGAAATTGCTTCAGCTAATTGCGAAAAAGTCATGCCATGATATGAAGGACTGATAAGAGATTCATAACCCGAATTTCAAACTAAAGCCTCACGTCTAAAAGAATAAAGTCTTGGAGAGTGGATGGGACTACTACTAAGTACCACCACCACCACCGTCGTCTAAGTCGGAGCCATGAAACGTATGAGCATGACATGTAAGTAGTTGAACATGCCATTATGCCAAAGGTGGTAAAGTAGTAATGAAAATGCAGAGAAACGCCCCAACTCTCACCCAAGGATTTTATGAAGTGAAAGTTTGATAATGGAAAATTCGCCTAAGCCACCCCAAAAAACGACAAGGACGAGAAAGGAGCTTCTCGAGAAATTCCGTTCCTTTTGGATTTTTAATGGTGTATGAAGAGAAAGAGGATTTTCTGACACTTCACATCCAGGAAGAGGACTACTGAATGAATTCTTAAAGCGAAGAGGTGAAAGTTTCCGAAAGGAAGAGGAGTAAGGACATGGAAAACAATAAAAAATAGGGCAGCCGCTTCCACATACTATATTCGGTAAAACAAAGAGGGAAGAAGACAAGCATATCATACTTTTTGTTTTTTAGCACAAAGAACTCTTCCCAGAACACACAGAAGAGCTGAACTCGGCACCCGTGGAACTGCTTGGAAAAGGGCGAGATCGGTCTCGGTGAAAATGAGATTTATTAGTAATATTATATGGTACAATGATAATCACGTCATCATCATCATCCTACGATAATAGCACCACCACCAAAGCAAAGGCACAAACTTTCGTGGAAGACTACTTGTGATGTGTGGACGTGGGCACATTCAGCAGCAGATGTTTAGATAGAATACTTGTGTGTAGGTGTAAATATACGCATAGGAAAGACAATTATTTTCCCAAAACCGAGTGAAAAAGGAAGGGGGGAATTCGGAGAGAAGGAATGGAAACCATCAATCTGGGTTGGTGTTAGGAGGATTGATTGTTAATGAAAAAATAAGCAACTTTTCTCTTTCTACATTCACACGAGTAGAGTTGTTTTTTACGAGATTCGCTTACCATACTCCGTACTGACAGCACACATCTGATGGTGTGGGTAGCTTTCTGGGCAGTACTGGTACTCTGGCCCAGGCCCGTAGTAAGCGCATTCCGGGGGAATATGGCCGTAAACCGGATGATATTCAGAAGACATTAAATTAGGTGGAGTGGACGCGTTACTATGAGGTACTGGACTAAAGATCACATCCTGCTGATGGGTTGCGGGGTTAATATCCCCCGCCGCCGCCGAAACCATTGTGCTCAACATGTAGCACTCAGTCTTTGACTCACGATGGTCCAGTCGTTCATACAATAAATATAAATATATTCTTTCTTTGCTCTTATCTATAAATATAATTCTCTTCTATTAACTGTCCCTACGAAAAATTGTTTCAACTACAATGTTCTGCGTTTGATTCCCTTCGGAGGTGTTTTTGGTAGTGATTTTGATTTGCACTTTGTAATTAAACCAATGATGATTATAGTTTTTATCTTCAACCGTCCGAGTCTCTATTTTTTCTTGCTGGAGAAAGGTGATGATGCGAGTTTGAGTGGTGAACGCGTAAATGAAAATAATAGTAGCAATATCGCTATCCGGAGAACTTAACCGAATGAGACTGGCTCCAATTATGGCTGGACGGTTCCAGCATCACAGAGTATTTATATGTTTAATTTGATGAAACAAGCAAAACGAAACTTGTGAGAGAGAAGACGGAAACGTTCTTTTTTTGTGCTAGCACGCACACACATACACACTCCTGTCCTGCTAAAAAAAATAATCAATTAAGTGAAGGAAACGAAGAGAAGCAACTGGACTTCCGGTGTATTCAATCTTCAGGCTGCCTTTATTCAACTAAAAAGTAAAGCTTATGGAAATGATAAGTACTCCGAATCGTTGTTCCACCAAAGTGTATAGTTAGTACATGACATGACGCGGCGTTACCAAACCATACCAAACTGAAGTCATTTGGACTTCTTTACAGCGAAAAAAAGAGATAGTACTATGTACAACAACCCATCACTTATTCTTTTACCAATCCATATATATTTATCTGTCCGACGCTCGAGTAAATGGTGTACGTACAGTAACCTATTATAATTAGCCCAAGCTTAACTGACTGTACTTGACTACCACGTCCCTACCAATATGTAGTGGAGTTATAACTAACTACTACTTCTAACTGTTCGGTCCAATCCAATCTGTCATTAAACTTGGCGCATCAAACCGATCGTACAAGCTGTCATCAGTAGTGTATCCTTAAAATATTAAGTCGTGCTCATACAGAACGATATCTACTTTTTTTGGTGACACGTTGCATTTTTCCACCCAGAGATTTATATTCTCTTAATCCAAGTTAGTATGACTCTCCCATTTAACCTGCTGCTATATAGCCTTCTCAAATGACAAGTAAGTCAGGCAAAGGAAATCAATTCATCGAAACCCAATTAATACTAAATTACATCCTAATCCGTACATTCAGTACATCCAACATAATCATATTTTCATTCCATCATGTCTAAAAAACTTAATCTTCTTTTATTCTAGTGTATGGTGCATCGATGGAATTGAAGCCAGAAATAAAATGGAGGAATAAATGTACATGAGCTAAGTAAAGCGTCAATCCTCAGTCCGTCCGTCACTCAGTCAGTTAGTACTGGTGACTAGCTTTACCTAACCAGAAACATCTTACATTACATTAGGGAATTACAATACAATTGCAGTTCAACAAAAAAACTAACAAGAAACAACCACGCAGATAAAAGTAGTAATGACAAGAATGCTGATAGTGGAGCTATCGATGGTGATGATGATGACGACGATCTCATGCTCCTTACGTACCCAGCTCCACTAATGATATCACAATTTACTGACGAAAACTGTAGTGCTTATTTACAAAGACTAAAGTTGACACGACACCACAAGCATCGCATAGCTCAGTGGTAATAATAATAGAGAGTTGATCTTTCTCTAATGAATACCAAGAGAGAAGATGATATTCTTAATACGTGGCTACACACACTTACGTACTTACTATAGCTGCTTTTCCTCGCCTCGCCAGATCGTCTTACTTAAATGATTTAGAAAACGATAGGAGGACAGGACACTTGAGCCAAAACTATACTAACTCATTCCAATCCGAATCCTAAACTATAAAAAGAGCTAATCACTCACTCTTTCTAACAAGTAAGTCGGGAGAACAGTAAAAAAAATATCTATGCAGATGTATATATGGATGTTACGCCACTTCTCTGTGCCACACCGACAGACAAGCTTACTCAGGATTTTTCCTTCTCGAAATTAAAATGAATGCAATTGGAAGGACTAAAAAAACTGCCTGACTTAAGCGCATGCATGAAGTCTGACGAGGCTCAAGTCATACACAAAAACTTTTTTTTACTTGGAACATGAACAATAGTGTGAAGAAATAGAGTTTTAAGAAGAGGTCATTAGGTAATAATTGAAAATTTGCATTCTTTTCGAAAGAATGGCATGCCTTGCATTCATTCGTACGCAATGAAAAATTGCGCATACAGTGAAGAACATGGATGCTGTCACAGATTAATATGGCGAATGAATAGAACCTGTAAGACTAAATGCGAAACGTCAAATCGAATATTTTATATGAGGTACAAAATCAAATACAAAAAAAGATTTACCCAGAATGTTCTTTATCCGTGACAGTCAGCCAGGAGCGGTTTCGAGAACCTTGAGAACGGCACCTTTGAGGTAAGTCGTACTGATTATATGAATGCGCTTACTTTACTGATGCGCCATCAAATAAGAAGATGACAAATCAGGAAAAATTGGTTTTATTTCGAATTTGACAAACCATCAGGGAAGAGAAGAAGAGAACAAGAAATTGGATTTGAAGACTAACAACTCGCAACTAACGTAATTGGTGGTTGAGGAGGAATGAAATTAAAATGAAGGTATAAAAAACTCCCAGCAAAAATATTTTCGGTGATAACAAGACTATAAAAAATATGATGATGATGTTCTCTTGATGTGTTGCGTTATATGTGTGTCGTATCTTCTTTCCTTTCGCTCGCTTTGACCTTACATCAAAGATATATGACACCATTTCTTTATCCCTGAAGTCAATTATCCTCATTCTCTTTTATTATAGAATTTCATTTTAAATGTTTACAGCCGGATTGCGTTAATTGCGATTGTAAGAACTTACATACCATTATCTTTTGTCATTTCGCCCGCAGATGATCAGCGGCTGATCATGCCACACGTTGCACTCAAGAGTTTTAATATCTCTCTGGCTTTAATGTGCGCAATACCCCGAACTCCGTAATCAATCACTAATTACAACATCCAGCATGAGCAATTAAATTGGTCATTTTCGCCACGAGTACAATTAACTTGAAGAGGGCACTGCCAGCGTAAATTGAGTTTAGGTTCCTAAATTCCACATAAAATGACGCAAATAGGACTCGAGTAAATGGCTTTGTAATTACGAGAGCGCGATAGCGGAAATAAGCTTTTAACTCTTGAGTTTGCTTCCCTCTTTGACATCAGGAATTTGTGACAATCACATGAACAAAAAATTATATGAGAATTTGATTCACTCGATCAAAAATATTTGATATTTTTTGCACACGCTCACTCTTTTACCTGAACAAAGCAAAAAATAACTAGCACTCGTGTGGAGCAGCTCAAAATCACAAGTTTTCCATGCCACTCCGATCTCAAAACAGGCACAAACTGATAGAAGAGGAAAAATCACCTAAAGTTTTCACGAACCAAATATCCATTGGATAGGTCATTCGATTCAATAATCTTGCGCATGTCTATAGCATACGCAAGCGCATAAATCCCTCAAAAAATTCTCACTCTGTATCATTCACCAATCCTAAAAAGCCAATATTAAAAGCTAAATGAAAATCGAGATTTCCTCTTAGAAAAGCTTTTTAACATTGGATAGGTCATTCGATTCAATAATCTTGCGCATGTCTAGCATACGCAAGCGCATAAATCCCTCAAAAAATTCTCACTCTGTATCATTCACCAATCCTAAAAAGCCAATATTAAAAGCTAAATGAAAATCGAGATTTCCTCTCAGAAAGCTTTTTAATTCCCCATAGGTAGCGAAAAAAGTTTGCTTTTTGTTGTTTTTTTTGTCATGAAATGAAACCTAAGCATCACCGACCGAGAATCAATAGAAACCACCCCCTAGCAATCACGTAAGGGATGAGGATGGTTGGGTTGGGACAGAATGAATAGCTATATTCACTATATGCATCTACTTATTCATCTGCCAGATTTGAGGGTTCGAGTTTTGGATCATTTCATGCACACGATGATAATCTGCGCATACCTTAATGAGTAGATATTTTTTCCTTCCCTTTCCCCACAGTGGAGTTTTGAGGGCGAATGCTGCTCATGGCTCAGAAAATATCACAATGCTAAATATTGGGTTGGGTAATGATTGGCGAAACTAAAGATCAATGAAGCGTACCTAAGACTGGGCCGTTTGCTGATTGTATATAAAGTTTTTCTAATTCTTCCAAAAAAAATCTTGTCAATACGTATTGAACGATGCAATGCACTATCATCATGATGCATGTCGTCAACCAACTAGGTAGATAAGCTCGTTCAGATCACTGCAGCCAGCGAAAGAATTGTTCGCAGGGAATAATATGTATGTCACTAAACAATATATGCTGAGTCAGTCCCAGTCAACTGAGTTTCCAACTGAGCGATGCATGCCTCATGGCTGTTTAATTTTTTTTTGTTAAAAAATATCCATTTTTTTCTATTGACAATGAATCGAGCAAACATGCAAGCGTATATATATATTTGATTCGTGCGTTTAAAAAAAATTATTTTCATTGTTATACTGTGTTGTAGTGATTCTAAAAATTGCATTCATCCGTTTCATTCCTCTTCATCCTCAATAAAGCAATATTGACTGAGTACCATCATCATCATTATCATTACGAAAAAAATTCGCCAATGCAAGAAACATTCCACGGGCAAAAAAAATCCGTTCCGTGATGTGATCTGATCAGCATCATCATCCATTCATTTCTGATAAATATGTTTTGTGTATCCACATGAACTATTTACAATTCCACTCCATGTCGTGCTTCACCTCATATGACGCAATAAAACCAATTCATCGCCATCATCATGACTTCAAAATGATGGGATTTCACTGGCCCAAAGCAAGCCATGTATGTAAGTAGCATTGAGTTAGGAAACCTCCACGTTATAAATGTACCTGATGATTTTTAGAAACAATAATAAAAATGTTGCCTGCCTTGAATGATGCGGGATGAAGTTCAAGCTAAATGAGAACTTACGTCACACTCAATCTGCTTCAAATCAAACCATTGCAGAATTCCATGAACTATGATGTGCATCTTATCGCATCCCGCAGTGAATATTTTACCTGCTGGATTTTGTATCTTAATTAGCGTGACTCACCTCCGACTACAGACGTGATTTTCCCAGAATCATATTGAATAATAAGGATAAAATCACGCTTTCTACTTAACATTGTTTTCACCCGCAGCAGCATAGTGTTAATACTTACTTTCAGTACACCTCTAACCACACACTTTTTCTAACCCCATTACTCTGAATAATATATTTCCACTCCGAAGTAATTCAATTAGTGTTTTCCTTCACTCTCCCCCTTTCAAATGCTAATTAGGGTTGGAAAACTCAATTACCAAAGAGGAGATTGAGATCCATTTACAGAGAAGGGAGGAACACAGAACCCCAGCATTATTCTGAAAAAAGGCCAGAGCCCTAAAGTCAACAAACCTGTCGAAAACATGACGGTGAAAAATTTTCACCCGTGCGAGTAATTTTTCACAATCAATTTGAGCACTACTACATCCCCCTACCAACTTCAAAATCTCCCCTTCATTTGGAGCATAGCCATCATTGTGTAACTTATTACTTGCATTTAGCTGATTCTAAAGTTCTCACCATCGAATTGGAACTCGGCCTGCGTACGTACTTTTAAGTATTTAACATAACTTACAGCAAAGAGAACCCCTCACTTTGTTCGTACATATAAATATTACACGGCTTGCTCCCAACCTCTTGTAACGACGAATGAATTATTGTTTAACCAGAATCCTCTTGACATTGCACAGACTAATTTAGGTTGCCTCGCTTCTTTAGCCGCGCGACAAGTGTAAGTATAACGGCTATACTTTTTCTAATCTGGTTTACTCATCCCGAGAGAAGCGGCAATGATGATAATAATGACGATGACGACCATCGACCACGTCCAGATTCATGTCAACACGCAGAGAAGTGAGTGCATCTCATCTCATGTAGGAAGTGAATGATTAAAATAATGTGGCGACAACGACCAAGCATACATGCTTGGTTCATGTTTGTTGTCGAACGGGGAAAATAGACTTTGTCCATTCACCTACTACGAGTAGTGTCCACAACCACTCCTCCGCCATTACAGGAATAATCACCCCCATAAACTGAGCTTATAGGCTCGGGATCACTATGCGAGTTGGTAGAGATGGAATAATGGCCATTGAAACACCACAGTCAATGCATAAAAAATCGTCGATGAAGATGTGAAGATGCCTAAACATGCATTGTTTTTTTGAGTTCAGTCTTCCACTTTAACTGACCCTTGCGTTGGGCTTGGGCTCTTTAAATTATGACTTTCGTCACTAATCTGCATGCATATATGGACTCAATACCTATTTCGGGATCCGCCAAAACTGATTCGCGGAAAGCTTGACTCCACCAAAAACCACAAGGTCTACTTGCCCAAGCCAATTTCTTGAAAAACCGTTTTACTTAGAAAAAAACAGACAAGAAAAACAGTTCATATTTTTATTCATAAAGCAACACAACAACTACCCCCATTCTCTCCAACTCCTTAGCCTTAACTGTCTCGAAAAAAACAAGCAACTAAAAAACAGAGATTTTCTTGGCGGAGGATCAAACACTATACATACTTGATTCTCTGCATCTTGTAAAAAATGGAATCTCATCCGTATATTATTACACCACGAAAATTTTTATTTACGAATCTGAATTGTCTACCGCGAGAAATGAGTGGAATCTTCTTCATCATCATCAGCAAATACAAAGAGGAGAAAAAATTATAGATGATGAGGAGATTGAATAGCTCATCCTACTTTTTCATTGTATGCATTTTTCAAAAAGGTGCAACGTCTGCTTCATGTAAAAGAAAGAGATGTGCTATCGCATCATCATTTATTCATGCGATGGTGTTGCCAATACAATAATTTGTAGCCGCATATGTTGATGCTGTTGCGCGCATCAGTTTGGTTTACGCAGCACGAAAATAGCAAACGAATGCGTCATACGGTTATGGTTAGTCAGAATGAATGAAAACGCTAACAGCCCATAAAGCATATTGTAAGCGCTAACTGTACCAGGACTAGCGACTATAAGGCTAAGGGGAGATGAGCCAAGCCAGCCAGGCCACAGCAGCGAGCCGACAACCCGAGCTGAGTTGAAATAAAAATCGAGATGGATTTTTATAGCGCAAGAAGACATTTAGATAAAAAAACGTTTCTGTATGAATGGATGGTCGGAGGCTGACAGGGAATTGATTGGTGTGCGATATTATCACTGCAATCATCTATCTAACAATCGCCATTATTATCATCATCGTCCAACCAGAAAAGAAAACTATTCACAAAAAAGCATAGTACCAATCCCATTACTGAGCGGAAACTCGCTACAACAAAAATGTCGGTCATTCATTCGGCGACGGATAAATTCGATGCGTGGACGTCATTATGCCCCCTTCATAAGCTAATCCATATTATTTCTTTTAATAAACTCCCATTTTTAGCCATTTACGAAAAAAAGAGAAAATATCGGGTTCGAGTGGGAATCCTATAAGATTGAAGGTATGAATTGTCGGACGGGTGCTCTTTGCCAACGTAATTTTAATCGAGAAGAGAATCCATCATCGTTGAAGATCATATCGTCAAACTCGATTTTTATTAATAAGGAAAAATCCCTTCCTGTGAGATAAACTTGTTCTTGTTAGCGAACAGTGCATATAGGCTCTTTAATCAGAAATTCCGTCAACGGAAAAACGAAGAATTCTCAAATAAAGATTAAATATGTAAGTCATTTTCATTAGTGACTTGAGTTTCAACATTGTAAGCGTTTATGTAAGAGCTCTCATTAAATGGGAGAAAATGTCAACTGTTCTTGCTTGTTTTTCAACCAAATTTACTGTTTGGAAACATCGAAGTTGGAAAATAAACAGACAACGCTTTATGTTTTCCGTTCCTCCCCTTCATTATTAATTCGACGAAGTGTTGAAAGCTAGTATATACTTGATTTCCTCCTTAATGTTACTCTTGTCCAATAGAATGGAAGCAAATTAGGAACGAATGTCCTTTCCTTTCGTCCGACAACACACGCTAAGATCAAGAAGAGAATCTCTGACAAGGGTTCCATGAGAAAAGAATACGATTCTCCATATAATAGGCCAGGTCAAATCCAAGGTTCAAGTGGCAGAGAAAGAAAACATCCGAAAGAAACCTCCTGATACTATGTAATTGAGGGAAGCCTGTTCGTTTCCTCTGGATTCGTCATCATCATCATATACACTACCTCCTTTTCACCTTTATTCCATATTATCGTGTATTTCATAATCCTTCGTCGTCATTCCGAGAGAACAGGCGAAAATTTCGCAAACTTATTGTCTATCAGATAGCTACATTTCATCTTAGCTTCGGGCAAAACATTTCAGAAATCCTAATAAATGCCACGATTGATTTGGAAATTAAAAGGATCCCTTGCATAACCCGAGAAGTTTATTGAAGTTTGATGTATATTTATATATCCAGCGAGCGTGCAAGCGAGAAACAACTTTTTCCTGCAAAGCTTTTTTGAGAAGAAAACAAAACTTTTTTTCTGAAAACAT
>JAHZNH010000044.1:0-14063 GCA_027744355.1 Tyrannoseira gladiata
CTTTTGCCTACACATGCAATAGAAAGTGCAATTCGATCTAGTCATTCGAACTCGTGTGAAAAGTAAAAACTGCACTAAAGCACTATTGTTGGTGAAAATTGAGAGAAAAAAACATTCAAAACCCATAAATCCGTACTCACTCACTCTCTCAGTGGCTTTTTTATAGGAGTAGATTTACATCCCATTTCTAGGTAATGTGAGCACCGCAAAAATGGAAAGATATTGCGGTCGGAGTGATTGCACCAGCCAGCCATTGTAGGATTTTTGGTCATGTTGGACTGGACTGGACAGGACTATAAAAAATTTGCTAGTTTGCACAAACAGACTAGACGTCTTGTAAAGCTGATGTGAATGGGCGGATGATGAATACTTCAATTTTTTTGCCCAGACTCGCTACAAATTGAAGGAGGTCAAAATTGAATCTGGCTGGAGCAGACCAGACCAGACCAGGACCTGGCAAAGCTTTGCCATGCTGGACAAGACTTGGCCAGACCAGAAGTCATTGTCTGTATATGGAGTCCTAGATGGTATTAGGTTGAGTGGGATGAAAGTCTGGAAATAATGGAAAAGTGGAATTGCAAACCTTTGTGACCACCGAAATCACTTGCTTACTCATGTGTGAACTCATGCAATTTTGAATGCGACAACAACAACCTCAAAACCCGAATGCTTCTCTCGGAGGAGTGGTAGCTGCTGTACGTTTTACCTTTGATCAAGGAAATATTTTTTTCGGGGAAAAATGAAAAATCGCAGCTAAAAATCCATGCATGTGTGCAAAGATGACTCAGTATCACGAAATATTTGTAAGGAGAAATTCCCCCGAAGGGATCAAGGAAAATAGATGAGATACGACCTCGCAAACAAAAATCTTTTTGTGGTGGGAGGATACAACCAGAGAGTAGATTTTTTTCGCAAATTGTCACGATATTCTATTGAAGCACTCAATAAGACATTGATTCTTCAGGACTACTATTTGAATTATCCGGGCATTCATTGCAATCAGTGAGAGCAAATAGAGGAAGTCGTGAATTAGAGCGTTTGTGTGGGTATTCATGGAAGGAGTCCCAGAGGAATCGTAGGATACATATTCTATACATTCATTCACCGACAGAAGCAGATTTCGACCCTTTTGTGGGATCTCTTATTTAATTTGCAGAATCTAGGGAATAAATTATTTGGCCTGGCATTGGTGATTGTGATTGGCCGAGACGAGCCACCTCAAGTAACTATTTATTTAGGAAGGGTTTTTCCAAATCCAGACCAGCATATAAGTATAAGAACTTATCTAATACGACTATCCCCCTAAACTGCCCTCAAAGGATCGTCTGAAATGGATTGGATGTGTTGGATTCGAATCCACTGATTCGATGCAGGTTTGCTGACCTGTATTCTGATCCCGATATGTTTTTTTCTGTTTGCATTGTATAAGTGATGCAATGTAAATTGAATGGAAGGCCTTTCAGTAACGATTTCTGCGAAACGAACAGATGAAACCTAGGCTGCCGCAGCACAGTTCCCTTTTTTCACTTGCATGAATTACATTATTAGGGAAAGGGGGAATCGGTAGTGGTGGTGGTTGGTACACGCTATATATATCTACTTACCCACTCACTTGTTTGCTTCTCCAGCAAAAACCTCATTTGAAACTACGAAAAAACCAGCTCGCTATAACGTACATTCTTACTTCGGCAGGGTACATAATAATTCTCATCGGTGAAATCAGTGGGGAACAGGAAGTCAAAGTAAAAAATGGGATGAAGGCAGACATAGTTTCCGAGTGAAAATCCTCAGCAAAAGTGAAGATTTTTTTGAGGGAGCAGGATCAAGCTTAAACTTTCCAGATGAGAATGAGAAGGACCTCTCCTACTCATTCGCATAAAATTCAGTTCATGCTCCCACAAAACAACTTTTTACATCCTAAAAAATCTTTCGCCGATGAAACACTGCGTTGGAGTTGGACTAGGTAAGGGGGAATAAGTAGATATATCACTAAAGAGCCTTTCTCGGTTTTTTCCTCAACCTCAAGCTAAACTCGTTTGGATGAGGTTCGCACAAAAATCTCTACATTTAGTTTTTTATCGAGTCGAGCGGCTAAAAAGGCTTTTGTCTAGTAGGTGCTTTTTTTCAATGATCTGCTATAGTGTTCCCGCTTCACCCAGACTTATTTTCTCGCTCTCGTTTTTTTTTATTTCTTGCGTTGCGTTTCTTCCGAGGAATTCTCCTGCCCCTGTGTACCTACACCATTCCCAGTATCCGAGTAAGTGAAAATTGGGTTGGGTCTTGGGTCTGGATGGGTGCACGCTTCCTTCGTTTGCTTAGGTTGGTTTTGTCTGGTGGAGTGAGTGAAGGGAATGAAATCAGCAAACAAGTGAGAGAGAAAAGGAAAGAAAATGAGGAATCTGTGTCAGTCATCAGAGTCAACTCACTATCCTACTTTCCCCTCTTCCTTCCTCCCTCCCTCCTTCTCCACTTTTATTTCAATGAATATAAAAGCCTTTGTTTCGAGAAATGATCTAGGGTAAGTATACATTGCCCATATATTACATAAATAGAAGGACTTGATGGTTTGGTTACATTTTATTTCCCTATATTGTTTCAAGAGAGAGGAGGAAAGGGAAGGGTTTGGTTGGTTGGTTGGTGGAGATGGACTAAGTCGAATTCTAAAAAGATTTGAGTCAACAACACCAACTCACTCTCGCACTCAACAACTTTCGAAAATGATCTTTTTGTCTACACAAACTATTTTGTTAGTGGGCATTCTTCTCGAGCGGGTTCCCCTGTCTGAGCTGAACGAGTGGTGGGGGAACTTGGGCTGGGGAAGACTTTGATAGAGATGTGATGATAATATAATGATCCGAATAGTGGAAGTGCGCGAAGGAGAATAGAGGAAGAGGTCCCGATACTGATGCTATACTGCATTGTCATTGCTCAAATTTGTGAAACGCTCCTCATTTTCAATGGAAAAAGAGATACGGTAGTGGAGGTAAATAGAACGCATCCATCCAAGCGGAGCAAGATGAAGACGACGCTTCCGCAAGAGAGAGGAGCCCTTAGGTAGAGTCTAGATACAATGATATTTTTCTAGGTTTCCATTCCTAAAGAAAAGTGCGTAGGTTTAGGGGGATAGACCGTGAGCATAATTGACAAAGAATGTCACAAAAGTAGTTAAGTAGGCTGTATCAACGACAAGAAGAATGTTTTTGAGAGTATCTATTTACTCCCTGTATAGTGTAAATCTATACGCTATAGGAAGATCCTATATTATCTCAGGAATATAAAATGTATAAATGTATTCATTCAGAAGCCTGTAATGAAAGAAAAGGCCAGCGTTTTGATTCTCGCAAAACAAGATAAACTTTCCTCTTGGTGTCCTACATCCTCCTCCCTAACAAAACAATAGTTTTTCTTCTGAGGAAATAATGAAATTAAGCCTTCAAGATCTTACTTTGTAAGTAAGGGATAAATAAGCAATCAGAAGGAATCAGAGAACCTGACTGAAACTTTTTCTACGTAACTGGTTCGGCTCAAGATTGCAGATACTAGGATGTCTATAGCACTTCTATTAGGTACTACATTCTACCTCATCCGATAGAAAAGAGACTGATGGTGCTGAGGAGGAGGAGTATCATAAAAAATGCAAGTGGAGACGAGTGAGTAGTGGGATTGTTCGGGAATTTATGTGGAGATGTGAGATGAAGTTGCTCATTCGTCGGGAAAAAAATTGATCTAGTTAGGTAGATCAGTTATGATCAGATGTAAGTATAAGAATGGGAGATGCACATAGGACATAAATACATACATGTCTGGTTGCGAAGTGTAGGTTTCGCGCATATATCGCGCATTCCATGTCTCCTGTGAGAAACATCAGATGCCTAGGATAAATTGACAACACGACTTCCCTTTCCAGATAAGTCATGATCTGAACTTTCTGCAAGAATTAAACCTTCCACGGATAGATAAATAGTAGGCTATGATGTGTCATTTTAAGCGTATAATTATAAATGAGATTAATCCATAACTGAAGCTTTATATTAGTAAAAGACAAATTGTAGAAAGCGCTTATCGTACTTACCAAAAGTCAGAAGACGGACTTCGGAGCCTTCCCTTTTCATCCATGAAACCTGAAATCAAATAAT
Organism: Tyrannoseira gladiata; assembly: GCA_027744355.1. Lineage (NCBI taxonomy): Eukaryota > Metazoa > Arthropoda > Collembola > Entomobryomorpha > Entomobryidae > Tyrannoseira > Tyrannoseira gladiata. The sequence continues at coordinate 4,137 of JAHZNH010000044.1, forward strand.
ATTTTAATGCATTATTATCGATGCACATTATATTCAAATTAAGCTGTTATTCATGAATATGAGGATATTTCATTTCATCACCTCCGCTCTATAATTTAGTGTTAGCAAAGTACACAACACTAGTGAACAAAAAAACAAGTGCATCGGCTTCCTTTATTTTACAGTAACAATTTAGGATTATGAGTTGGTGAAGCCATTATTTATTTATCAAGTTCTGCCCGTACTTGAAATTCTGCACCTGTCACGCCTTATTTAAGAAAACGCAAAACTGTGAAAGTCTTTAGCATTTTTGCCGTGGTCCACCAACGTTTCTCGTTAGTCAAATTGGCCAAATGGACTAGTTTTATTGAAATATCGATTGAAAATCAAACGAGAAATCAATAGCCATCATGAGTGATTCCATGTAGCAACTCAAATCATAAAAATACTTCTTTAGTACTCCACAAGTAGTCCATCAAATTCCTTCGCCATAAAAATCCACAGCTGGGAGTAAAACTGAAAAACAATTGCAATTTTTTTCTTCCGTAAAAGACGCTATAAAGAAAGCTGGCTTAATGCAACCTGTGACATGAAGTTTGTGAAGCCTACCGATGAACTAATGAAAGATTCCAGAAACTCTGGCGCAATCTTGTCGCATCACACCTCTCCCGAGACTTGGACTTCACCAAGTACCCATGCTCTACTCGTCTCCGAACGGCATTACTCACTCAGATCAGGAGCAGAACGCGAGGTATTTTAAATCTCATTTGATCTCTTCATAGGTATTATTATGTCATGCTCAATAAAGATTCTTTCGGAGAGAAATGGGACACTAAATGCACATTTCCTTCCCCCTTAATTCTTCCACATATGGTTTACAACAAGGGCAATTTATTTCCTCGGAAAAGGGAGAAACGGACCCGCTTTGTCGCGTACGTCAGAAGTTAAGGACGTTCGGTGTTCCGCTCCCACGAAATATCTGCATCCATGAATACTTATCTCCTAACTAACAAGCCACATATTTTTAGTTAAAAAAGAGCCATTGCCCTTTCCCTTCCTGGGGAGATCTCAGTCTCAGCTTCGCAAAACTATACTATGCTGATCACAGATGCGTTACCTACACGCACGTAGACTTGTCACCAGGAAAAAAATATTATCCAGAGGAAACTTTTCCCATCAAAGTTTATCTCATTTTTTCTGAAGCAGCTGTCATTCCGAATTCGCCTCCTTCCATCCAATTTCCAGAGCAGAAGCAACCAGCTAGTCCTACCAGGAGAGGTACAACAACTACTGGTCCCATCCCATCATGTCCCTCCTGAGCGCAACAATACTATAGTTGGTAGTGCTTTTCTGCGAAGAAATGGATGTTTATTTTCTGGAAAAAAGGATTCTCAGTCCTTTTCTTCTTGCTCCACACGTATCCAATCGAAAAAGATTTTAAACTGGGAGTTTAATAGGTATCACCGGTATCACAATAATACATATTTGAGGAGGTGTCGCGCATACTACTACAATGGGATCGGGATTGGATTAAAAAGGATTCAAAAAAGGAATAGGATTCTCAAATGGTAGTTGCTAGCGATCCCCTCTTTTTTCTTGGGGAAAATGCCTAAGATTACGACGATATGCTTTATATTGTCTCATATTTACCCGTCGTTGGGAGGTTGGTTGGTTGCTCCCATTCCAGCCGTTGTAGTATATTTTTTTACGTAACAATGTCACGACTCCATCATAAACATTGCTGGGTCATAAGGCACGAAATAGAAAGGAATAAAACAGAGAGTAACGAGATCCACCTAATCTTCCCTTCTTAGAGCTCGGTTATTGAGGTAAAGAACCTCATCTTCGTGGGGGAAGCACGAGGATAAATTCCTCCGTCGCCAAAAATAAGAAAATGAGCCTGCAAACGGCAGAAATTTAAAAACATGAGACGGAGTAAGTAAGCAATCCTCACACTTTCAATTTTTATTGGGCACGGGGAGAAAAGAGAAAATTGTGTGTGGATGTGGATATATTCGTTCATAATACATCGGCGAAGGAGATCTCACGAATGCATTAAGGGATCCTGTTTTGGGAGCAATGAACGAGCGGGAATGGACGCGTGCTTTTCACATTTTCAAGGAGAAGCATAAAAAAGGGCCCGGCTCGGCTTATTCAAATGGGCCGTTTTAGTCCCCTTCAAAAATATCAGGGCAACTTATTTTGCGTGTGCTGCTTCCAGCTACTTCTTCAACGATCTTGTCAAAGTGCCGTAGTTTTTGTGGGGTTTGCATTTTTTCGCCTTGATTTGAAATGCAAGTGTCTTCATCCATGTCCATCCATGGCACTTAAACAACCGTATAATCTTCTTGGCTAATACCGTGTTCCACGAATTTCTTAAGCGATGAAATGCAAATGGGACTTTACTTATCCTTCACTAGAGCCAAAGTTCATCTGAAGCCATGTTGCAGTAGTAGTGACTGACTACTCACCCTGACGCTAGCTCTCGTCATGTGATTATTATCCAGAGCAAGAGTGAATATGAAATTTCAAGCATGTCTTGATTCTCCCCGGGTGTGGTCATGGAATATATTCTTGCCCTCTCTAAACTCAAGCTCGGCGGCAGCAGTGTTAAGGACACTTCTGGATGTCGACATTAGAGCTCATTCGTCAGTGACAAGGAAATGCCTCTTGAAGAGATACACTTTTCATAATTTTCTCCCATTTTTCGCTTGAGCATGATGGGATGTAGTGAGCATTGACCCAAAAGGAAGGACCGTCTGAGTTTGATGCAAAACCTGCCAAAGCCAGGCAGTTCGTCCTAATGTCTGCAATTTATTTGCCAAGTGATCAAATTACCGGAAGTTTCTAGATGATGCAGTAGTACATGCCACGCTCTTGTCCAAAAAATGGGAGGATTGACCGCTCATATAACAGCATCATCATGATGATCCTACGTTGGGTAACTTTATTAAGCTGACAAAATCGTGAGTCATTTCGTTCTCAAGCTACTTCTTGCGCTATTGGTAATGAAAATAAAGAAGGAGGCGTAGACCTTTCCCTTGATAAAAAAACACCAGAAGCCAGAGTCAACGCTTTGGGGATTTTGATATTATTTAATGCTCAAGTCATCAAATAAGAAGAGAAATTATTTTTTCTGTCCTTTCAAAAGCATGAAAGGGAAATCTTGATTACTTCAAAAATTAGATTTTCCACAAGGTCTTCCCCATCGCAAATGTTTGTCACTGCCTTTTCTAGAAGTTATATCAGTGAAAGTACGCGCTCATATCCTATTAATTATGACGGAATGACCTTCTTCTCCCTGCTCCACATAGGATTTGTCGGTTCATTGATTAACATCTAAGAGTAAACTCTAACGAAGTCCTCCAGTTTGGAGCTTTTGAAAGATCTTTCCCCCTTTTTTAAATGTATAGACACATAGACACGCATTTTTCGCTAAAATCATGTGCTCCTTCTGGTTCAAGGAACACGTACGTCACGATCCCTTATCTCCCAGCCTCGCTGAAATAGCGGGGGAGAAAGAAATCCCACAGAGAAGATAAAAACCACGATAAGATCTCCCAAGGATTATACTCCAGTCCAGCCTAGTATGTAAGCTCATTTTCCATTTTCATTATTTATTCTGATTACGATCATAATTATACGGGGAATCTCATTCCATCCGCGGGTTTACTTCCCCCATTCTCTGAGCACCCAATCCACCCACATTTTCAATTGTGCGTGTGTTTAATGCTTTGTGAAAAAATCTGAATTGCGAATGGTGAAAAAAATCCTCAAAACTCCATTTATTACAGGGATATAATAATAAAAGTCCATTTTATATGCAATATGATGATGCCCAGCCACCCAAACAAGACAAGACATACTCCCATTAGGAAGGCTTCAAGTACCTCCTCCTCTTCTGGGTTTCTATTCACTCTTTCTCTTTCTTTAAAAATCTGGTTTCTTTTAAATCCTTTTCGCTGAGAAAAAAATTATAACCAGAGAATGAGAAATAAGAATAAGAAGAGTCAGTACAACCACTAACCAGCCCACCAACCAATATCTCTGGCCGCAACTTTTAGCCTACATTCATTTCACAACCCTGCCTTTGAAGTTTTCTCCGTGGCTTGGCTTGACTTTCATGCAACTGAAAATATATTACTAATACTTCATTTCCAGTTTTCTTCCGAATTTTCCCTCCTCGTCCCATTTCATTGCTGGTGAAGTCGTTGCTGCGTAGTTGAATTATGATCTCGCAATACCTCTTCGCGGCCCTTTCTTTCCCGGCAAAAAGAAATACATATTTCTCGGTAGAATGGAGCCCGGCCAGGCTGATACATATTCATGTTGTGGTACTTGGGCAATGTAGTTGCGCTATAAGTTATGCTGTGCCAAGTCAACCCAGAGAGCAATGGCAATGTTTCCTCCTCAGGACCCCCACTTCAAGGATAATAACACAAACGGATGTAGTGTGTTCCTCCTCCTCCTCCAAGTTATGCTGTGTCAAGTCAACCCAGAGAGCAATGGCAATGTTTCCTCCTCAGGACCCCCACTTCAAGGATAATAACACAAACGGATGTAGTGTTCCTCCTCCTCCTGCGAAAGAAAAGGGAAAGCAGGAGAAAGCAACAGCCACTTCACAATCCACAATCCTGTCATCATCTTTCCCCTTACACTTATAGTTAGATTAACTAAGCGTGACAAAGTCCTTTACAATTTTTTCCGAAAAAAATTTTTCCCTTCTTCTTGGAATGCTCCCGTCTGACTCTAAGAGGAAAAAAATGTCCTTAGTCAACCTAGCCCGAGTCAATGCTCCCAGGTTGGTTAGGAGTAATACATTATGGAAAGTACTAGTCGTCCAGCTTCTATTTTTATCACAACTATCTAGCCCAAGATTTCTTTTATATCTTTATTGAATGTAGGAGTATTGTACTCGGTCATATATTACGAAACATCATTAACATCTTTTAATGGGCTGGGGGTAAGCATATATTAAGTCAATGAGCTGAACTGTTCGCTTGCTCACCCATATGAAAAGGGACTGACGGGCAAGTGCAGCGATAGGGATGCAATATAAGAGCGACCACTACCACCCAGGCGCCAAATGGAATCCAATAACTCATGAAGACCTGGTTTTGTTGGTGACAGTGAGCAGGGAATTCGTTTTTTATTAAAAATTATTAAGATACGTTCTAGTCCCGCTCAACTCGACACACTTTTTCTGCCGCGGGGAGCTCTTTTATAGTTCGTCCTCATTCATCATAATCGTCCCCATAATTATGTACACTTTATCAGGCAATGCATCATAAAAAATGAGTTAATTTTGGGGGCGAAATGAAGATGAAAAATAGGGACAAGCACAAGTGCCGTTGGAACTGGAAGAGTGGAATAAATAATTTCGCATGACAAACTTTCTCCCATGCAGCCCTTCACTCTGCAATGGAATGGCATCGTGGTATGTATTTATCTCGGAGCAAGGATGGCAATGTCTGATGATGATGATGACAGTGGTAATTAAGGCATAAAAGCCGAGTGAAACATCCCGCAATAAAAAAATGTTTCCAGATTTAGTTGCACAGAATAAAATGAGCAGGATGACAACACCCAAGTCATTGCAGGGGAGGGGATGGGAGGACAGGGCGCAGAAAAAGTTTACTCCAACTTGCCGGCTGGTAAGAATATTAAGAGGAGTAGTACAGACCGTAGTAGTTTTCATCGGAAGGTTGGTTCACTGTAACCTTAAGCGAATGGGAATAAAAAGTATCTATTTTGTCCCCGGTGATGGTGTGCATCCTTCCCAGTTTGCGTTTAAAAGTTTTATGGAGCAAATTACAACAATAATTTTTTAAGCGGGATAACGCCCAAGGAGCCGAGAAAGTAGCCTTTTGAAGATGTTTGGTTTCATAAGTATAGTTGCATTGCATAATATAATTTTCCAGCTTGGGGTGGGAGATGCAATGCGGTCTGGTCTGAAGCGAGTCCAGATTAAGTTGAGAAGTCAAAGACCGCTAAATCCCTGGAAATATTAAGTGTGGTTCATACTGTCCACCCACCACTTTAGTATACCAGCGAAGCAACTCATGCACTACTTCCACTATCGGTGCCGGTTTTTTTTGGGGGGGGGGTAATAAGGAAGGGCAAAAGTGCAATTTGCGGGGAGTTTGTGGACAAACTAAATAGTAGTGCTTGAATGATATGATACGCGAGGAGGGTGATGATAAGGAGCAGCGGTGGCATTACCCAAATTTAGATGCGATTGCATGTGTTGCCGTCATCATAATCTCGAGTAAATTAAGGAATTCTTTTTTTCTTTCTAAAGTTTCCTAAGCTTCAGGGAGAGAACTGTAGGGGTGCTTACACCACTTAAAAATATTTTTTTGTGGGAGAAAGTTTCATTTTTTTATTGTGGAGAATGAACAATGCAACCATAAAAAAGTTTTTTCTCTGAGAGAGGAAGAGAGACTTAATATAAAAATTCCATGTAGTTCTCGTAACTTCGGGGGAAATTTAAAAGAAAGGACGTGTTGCGGTCTGGGCTGGCTGGCTTTGGCCAGGAGAAAGTCAACTTTATTTATGAGACCGAGAGACCGATATTTCTAGTTAAAATTAACTCTTGTAAGAAAAAAAGGTGGGTTAATGTATGCAAGAAGACCGACCGACACATTAACTTGTTCAAGGGGAGGTAAAATACCTGCTAGAACTTAAGTCAGGTCTAGTCTAGAGGAGAGTTTAGTCTGGCGTGACTAGGCTTGGCTTGGCATGGCTTCACTCGACAAGTAAAAGGAAGGGACGATTTTGGTCGGAACGGAATGCGACATGCAAAATTTGAGATAAAGGTTTGGGAAGCTTTTGTTCTCTGCCGTGAATTGCATGCGGAGGCTTTTTTTCATTTCGCCTGTGTAACACTTCCCTTTTCAGCCTAGCCGTAAGGGAAAAGGTCTTAATGAACGAGTGACTTATAAATGAGGGGAAAGTACAAAGGACTGTTTCATTCTTTCAGATCTTTTCACATTTTTCTCTTTTCAACAGTTCCCTCTCTCAAACACACGGACTGGTTCACTCCTTCTTTAGAAGGCAGAAAGTGAATGGATGAGCGGGGGAAAAGTTCCCTTTTCTTCTTGATGTGCAAATGATCATTTGTCTTTTTCCTTCCATATGCCTTTCCCTGCCAAGACCCGGGATGATAATGATGATGATGGAAGAGTGGCGAAGGCGGAGGCATCGTCTCCGCAGAAGGGAAAAAATCATTTTCGGAGAAGACAACCAGCTGAAAATTTGTCTAATTAGAGGGACACACACACACGGCGGAGAACAAATTAATTGTGTCAGATGTGTGGCTTCGAAGAAAGGCATAAATTATTCATTGTGCAGGGCTCAGTAACCTACTTTCAATCTTAATGTTGCTTGAAGATGAGAGTTGGTGGTGAATTCTCCTGAAACTGAAAAGAGTAAAATACTCGGATGCACTGGCTTGAAGCTCTATTTCAACTCTTTTTCCCACGCCCCACTTGATTCCATGCAGTCAATAAACTTACGTATATATGTATTTATCTCATGTGTTTAAACAAAGTGAACAATCGGATGTGCAGATAGGTTTCTCAATAATTGTGAATGAAAATGGGGAGAAATGAGATGAGCCAGTTCGTCATAACCTTTCATAATTTAAATTCATAATCAATCATAGTACAAGAATAATTGTTCTAGTGAAAGAAAGTACTCAACACTGCCAGTAATCATAATTAAATAACAATGAACCCTTCATGAGACTTGCATAATTTTCGAGCTATGTAGGTAAAACAATGAATTTCCTCATGCTTCACAAGGCTCTAGAAAACTTTCACCGGAGTAAGTGCATTATATCATAAACAAAAGTATTCAAAATGAAGAACCTTCATTGTCGGGAACTTCGCCATTCAAAACTTTGCTGAATACATTAAAAGTTTAGATTGCAATTTGGGGTAATAGTTATGCACGCAGATCTACTTACTAGTGCGCTATAAGTGTATCTAAGTGGGCAGATTCTCTTGTGCAGTTCTGATATAACAAATTCGTCTCTCATTTACTTCCACTGTGTTTCACGAGCTTTTAATAAAGTTGCATTGTCCAATCCAATTTGCCTTTTGGCCCAGCTGCGCGATGTAAGTAAGTATGTAAGGTGAAAGGAAAACTCATTTGCATTAAAACAGCACACTTCTTTGTGCACACTATGACTATGGCCATTCCAGTTAGATTTTCTTGTCTTGTTCCCTCAACTATAATTTTAGTACATCTGCACTTTTACATTATTATTTTAGCGCATAACACTGTTTTTAAATGTTCATCATATAAGTACATATTTGCAAAATATTGTCCCCTCATGGTTCACGATGGACTATGTATTCGGCATTAATATTTTGAGCAGTAGAGTCCTGCAAACTTCCCTTGAAATCTACTTCAACAAGAAAAACATTGCATTGAATTGAGCTCATTCCACAAAATTCAAAGTGGACAAAGAAGCTGACTGAGTAAGTACTTGTTTGTCCATGAAAGGAGTTTTTCCATCTCATTCACCACATTCCTCCTTCATTATCCTAGTTTCAAGGATAAAGATGGAGATAAAGCACTGGTGTAATTCCCTCTCATCTCATCCAGAAGAGCGTTATAAATTAAAACGCATTACATCACATCTATGTATCTCTGCTGTTGCATTCACAAATCCACATCATCAAGCGCATGGTTCTTGCCTTCGGAGCAATTAAATAAGTAATATGAGTTGCTTGCGGACGAAACAAGCTCGAGAGCTGTATTTAACTTACTTCCGAGTATGAACGATGCATTAGCAATAAAAATTAACTGACCGTGTAAACATCCACTATCTCCTTCCTACTACGATGCGATGTACCGACTCACTGAGCAGTAACTTAATAAAGCAAAGTAGCGAGTGGAAACCGTAAAGATGCGTGTTTCATGATAGCGAGGAGGCACTTTAATACTTTTCAGGAATACAATAAAACTGCATGAAGAATGTTTCAGATTCTTGGAAGAAAATGCAGCATGCAACGAATGGATTCCTAGTCCTCTTCTCGCTCTTTTCAAAGTTGGAGAAATCACATTAAAAATTTATTACATTGCAAATGCCCACAAAAGTGCTCGTCGACTAGGGCGTCGCATTAGTTTTCAGTGAGAACCGAGAAACCGCAAAAACTAAAATTGCTTCTGACTTGAGTCTACTGCATATAAAATAAGTACTACTGTGCATTTCTATCTGGTCTTATGATCTTGGATTTGAGGGAGTAATCCTCATTAATTAAGCTTTTTCGTATATTGGGAAAAAGCATCCCACCAACATAAATAAATACTACGTAAAGATGCGTGTTTCATGATAGCGAGGGGGCACTTTAATACTTTTCAGGAATACAATAAAACTGCATGAAGAATGTTTCAGATTCTTGAAAGAAAATGCAGCATGCAGCGAATGGATTCCTAGTCCTCTTCTCGCTCTTTCAAAGTTGGAGAAATCACATTAAAAATTTATTACATTGAAAAAGCCCACAAAAGTGCTCATCGACTAGAGCGTCGCATTTGTTTTCAGTGAGAACCGAGAAACCGCAAAAACTAAAATTGCTTCTGACTTGAGTCTACTGCATATAAAATAAGTACTACAGTGCATTTCTATCTGGTCTTATGATCTTGGATTTGAGGGAGTAATCCTCATTAATTAAGCTTTTTCGTATATTGGGAAAAAGCATCCCACCAACATAAATAAATACTTTGTTAGTCTCCTTCACTCACCACCATACCACCCTCGCTCGATTAGATGCAAATGAGGGAACCCAGTCCAAACTTAAAATTCACTTCCTCCTGACTCCCCAACAAACTTCTACTTAACAACCCATAATTTGGAAAGCACTCCCACTCCCCTTCCGAGAGCTGCGTGCGTAAACCATAAATTACGGCTGGGAGTATCGGTTTATTAGGGTGGGACTC
>JAHZNH010000045.1:0-10768 GCA_027744355.1 Tyrannoseira gladiata
CATACATCAGAAACACGTCTGGAATGTAAGCGCAGCCACTGCCAACAAGATGACCGTAATATGGTGGGCCTTAATAAAAATTGAGAAAGTAGGCTAAACATTCACAAATTATGATAAATTATTACAAGTGTGTTCTGTTACCCTCGCACTCTGAGAATTTCACAAGTGGCCATGAAATATTGTCCTGCTCAAACTCAAATGAGTTGTTAGGCTGACAGGAACAGGCGTATCCTTCCGCGTGATCAGCATCCTTGTTCACGGGGAATTTATGTCCGATTTCACCCACGTTTTTGATGATTCTTAGAACTCCTCTCTTGGTGACTCAAATATTTTTCTAAAAAATAGAATCAACATCGGAATGGATCGAGTGCATCAGCTTAGGATGCATAGAATGAATGTGCTCGGAGGAAGAGTATTGACCTTCATAGCTCCTTCCCTAAATTCAGTTTTTGCTTGCGTGTATTTAAATACGGATGAATCCTTACTCAGAATAAGCATGAACATGAAAAAAGGGTTCATTTCACTTCCCATTCGGTTTATTAGACTATAGAAATCCTCTAATACTTAATTGTTACAGCAAGTATGAAACCGTATACGTAGATATTATAGACTTAATTTCCCGTAAATTATTGAGACACACCAAACAATAACAGTGACAAATTAAGAAAACAGCAATTATTTTTTCCCATCGTTTCAACTTAAATCATAAAGCATCAAACTTCATACAAACTCCATTTGGAAATAATTCATTATCAAATTATACCGTTAAACTCAAAAAAACGTACCATTATCATAATATTTGTCTTCAACTATTACTGAAAATCCAAAATAATTGCTCATTCAAAATAATTCATCAAATGTATCAACATTATAGAAAGGAACTTTTGCTTTTTCCAAAAGAGTCAGCCATCTCTTCAAATCTGGGATTTCAGATTTAGCCAACGAGTCCAGGTCTCCAACGACAAACAAAAAGTGCTGAGCTCGAGAATGAGCCACGTTCAACCTGCCCATTTCCCTCAGATACCCAATTGAGTTGGCAGTATTGCTCCGAACCAAGTTCAAAATAATTATGGGTGCCTGCTTCCCCTGTAAAAATAAATGCTATGTTTCAATGCCATGTCAAATGTGTATGATGATGAAGAAGAGGGAGAAAATTATTTTTTATAACTTCTTCAATTACCTGATATTTTTCAATCGTGGAGACAGAGACGTATGGAAAATCACTTCTCAACGAATCTGCTAACATCTTTGCATGCGAGGAGTAAAAGGCAAGGACGGCTACGTTGTCGGTGTAAATGTCGCATGTAGTTAGTAGTCGCAATAATTTCTTGGTTACCTCGACTTCCTTTGGGTTGGAATAGGAACCCGTGGTGTCATCCAATACTTCGTGTTTTCCTTTGTATGTCAGGAATGCCATGTTCTTCTCGCGAACTGCAGGTAAGTGACGTAGGAGAGGGAAATAATTTTTGTAATCACGTCGGCAAACTACTTGAGCGGAGCTAAGTTTTCTTCCGTACGACAATTTCGAGAGAATGCTGCGAACGGTCTGCGGTAGCCGATAATTGATCACAAGCGTAGTCTTAACATCGTTCATGTTGTAGTAATCCCTACAAGCAGAAAAAATAATTTTTAATGAAACGTGTTTAAAAAAGCAATTATTGTTCGCATATCCAATTATTTCTTACGTTGCTTTTAAAAACTGAAGCCATGATATATCCAAGCAAGCGTGACGTGCAGAATCGTTCATTACCACCGGTGGTAGTTGCTCCTCATCCCCAAATAACGCCACTCTTCTTGGATTCAGGGCTAGTAGTGGAAGAAGTTGTGGAACCGTTACTTGGTGAGCATCATCAACAATTACAGAAATTATTTTTTTGCTTTCCTTCTCCAATGCTTCATGTAATTCCTGAAGTCGACCATCTGCTGCGGAGAAAGGCGTGACCATTATTATGTCAGCCGACTTTAGAACCTCGATTTCAACCTTTTTCTTGTGGACATTCAACCTTGCAAGTTCTTCTTTCTTCATCATTCCCCCACCCATGGTTCTATGCTCTAAATATTCAAAAATTATTTTTTTCATTACGATTTGCGTACGGTTCGAACTCGAACTGAGAATACGATATTTGCTTAAAAATTATTTCATATTAAAAATTATTTCATGCTTACTTTCTCTCAATGCATTAATTGCTACGTCATCGGTCCACAAGGTATGCGCACGAATCATTTCGTGAAGGAAATTACCAACATTTCCATGATTTTCAGCAACACTATCAAGTAGTTCTAATTCATCGCCCCTTGACATCATTCGAATAATGCGCAGACCAAAGCTCAGTCTCTCGTTGATTTCGTTCAGATGAGAAAATAATTCGGTGGAGGATGATTTCGGACACACTGCAATGTTCAGTCCGTGCTCAGTAAGGCATTGATTAATAATTGCATGAGCTGCTGTCAAAGTCTTTCCAGTTCCCCCAGCACCGTGAACCACCGAGAGCATCTTTGTTTCAACTTGCTCGATCGCTTTCATCTACATAATACATAATTGTATATAAGGAATTAAAAAATAATTTTCACCTACTTCACTTCATCATTTTTCCAAAAATTATTGTTTTATGCTTAGGTTTAGAACGGAAAAATTATTTCTTGTCACCGTACCTGCTGGTTATTGAGCTTCATGATCAAGAGCAATTTTTCTTCTTCCATACCTTCACGTTTCGTGACACCCACCACTGGAACTGTGTGAAGGTTGTTGTTAACTTTGGGATGCAAAAAATAATTGAAAAAAGCAAAGTCTGGTTCACGTTCTCTCTCGATCCAGTTTCGCAATAATTTCTCCATGTCTCCACCAGTTATATCCAAATCAAGGTGATTGACGTCTTCCATCTCAATGTTCGTTATGAAAGGTGGAGGATCGTCAATCCCATTGAAAGTCCAAAACTCTACTTCATATTCATCGTCTACATCGAGCAGCATCCATGGTTGACATACTCCAACTGCTTTGAGACTTGTTGGTCGGAATGGGGTGGGAACTATTAACACTATTCTTGCTTGAAAGTGGCAGTACGTGGTTGTTGTGGAGGGCTAAAAAAAGAAATTATTTTTTTCTCTCATTAACCAAAAATTATTTTTTACTCGTCATTCTACATATTGGTTTGTTAATGTAAAATTATTTTAGAACTAGTACCTTTCGAAAAAAGGTAGCACCAAGAAAACCAGTTTTGCAAAAATTTTCCAAACTGCCAAAAATTATTTCTTTTTCGACATAAAGCTCCAATGCCCAAGCTACTTTTTCGCTTCCTTCATCGTCATCAACAATTATTTCAGTTCTTGTCACTCGAACAGGGAATCGCGTAGAACGTTGTTGTAAATAATTTTCCCATTTATCCGTTAACTTTGAAAGGCAAGATATGAAACTGCTCGGTGGCATCGGCACAAGAAGGTATCTTGCAGCAGTGACAAGATGAAATAGGTGGGGTTGAACCTGAGCCACAACTGTCACTTCGGAGTGATTGTCTCCCACATCTCGAATTCCCCTCAAAGAACCGCGAAGGGATTTTGTGGACCGGATTTGACTTAGCGCGAATGGAAGCCGTTTTCCTTGATGAACCTTTTTAAAAATAATTTTTTTCATTACTCCTCAAAATGCCATAATAAAGAAGTAGTAGTAGTAGTAGAAGTGGTTGTGGTGAAAAAATAATTGTCGTATCTCAAGTTTTAACTACCTGGCAAACAATTGAGACGTTTCCAATTTTCTTGCTTCCCCTCCTGCACCACAAATCTGTAGTTTCCACACGAAACTTTAAGCAGTAGGAGTCCATAACCTGATCATTTACTGTAACTTCCTCCACAAAGTCGCGTTGTGTCAGAACCCCGATTGCCTGGTGCTTCATCATCATTTCCCTTTCATCAGCCAAATGTTCATACTTGGTTGCTGCAAGAGCTGACATTCTAAAAGCTTCGACGCTTTCATAGAGGGGTGTGAGTCCAGGGAGCAAAACAATAATTTTTTCTTTCCCTCCTTTTATATTCAGCGTTGTGTCCTTCTTCACAGTTTTTGCTACTAAGGGGTGGTAAATCAACCTAACGAACGTCTCCTGCGACCAATGGAATTGTAAATTCCTAAAGATAGAGAAAAGCAACCCAATAATTTCAGGGGGGAAGTTGAATGGAGGTGGCAATAATTTTTTCTTCAATCATTGAATACAATAATCTTACGTACCCATCTAGAAGGCAGTTACAAACTCCAGCAAGCCAAGCGAGATCTGGATCAAAACCCACAATTTGAAACTTGCGTTCACAAACGTAGCAAATGCCATTCAGCGCATCAAGGTGTTGGGAGTTGAGAATAGATTCATCACATTCTTTCAAAGGTATCATTTTCTTGGCTTGCATCACATCTAAAATTATTGAAAAATAATTTTTAGTTTCCAGACAAAGCAATTATTTCCGATCAACTACCTTTCCAAAATGCAATTATTTGTCTAAATTTCTCAAATAAAATTATTTTTCCTGCTGTTACTTTTGATCTGTAGCATTTTCCCGTCTGTACCAAGCCCTTTCATTTCCTTCACAGTTGCCAGTTCCATGTTCTTGCTGAGATGATCAGGTCCCTTCATTTGCATTTGTACTCCATCTCCATCCCAAGTTTGGTCAAAGTAAGGGTTGAGGTTCAATTTCCTGACTGCTTGAAGAGTTTCTAATCGAAAAATGAATTCCACCTCGGTGTACGTAGTCCTCACATCCTTTGACTTTGCCTTCGAGAAACTGTTGAGAAGAATGACTTCCCCGCATTCATACAGCATTAACTTGGCGTAGTCCAAATGGTAGCCCTCAAACAAGATGTTGCGACTGACGAGGCCATTTCGAGACCCAACTGAAGAAAGGAAGTCTGGAGAAATAATTTTCATAATCTCGCCGTCCCCTTGCGCTTTCACCAACTTTTGGTGCATCATGTAAGTGGAGTGCGACGGATGCTCAGGTTTTGTAGCATGTTCAATTGTCCGGGGAAGACCAAAATCCTACAAACGCATAATTTAAAGCAATGATCATCTTCCTAGAAATAATTTTTTATCGTGACCTCAATATTAATATTTAAATCAGAAATTATTGCTCACTTTATCGAAGAACTGAAACCTCCAGACGCTGCCTGCCACCCAATTCCCAACCAATCTTGCTCTGAGGTCATTCCACGAAAGTAGGATTCCGCTAACTGTGACATTCATTTGGCTTTGATCCTCCACTTTATAAAGCGTAATTTCTGGCCTTCCTTTTCGGTATAGCTCTCCACTTCTCCCTATCAGTTTAAGGATGCATTCCTCAATTTCCTCCTTCCTCAATCGCGACCAGACTCGAAAGAGGTGGATTCCGGGGTAGACTATGTCCCCCATTTCGATCGCGTACAGAAATTATTTCACCTCAGCAATTTTTCTGTCAGTCTTGTAAAATATTCAGTCTCCAAAAATTATTGCTAGTTTATGTCACACTTTTCACTAAAAATTATTTCCACTGCGGTAAAAAAAATAATTGAGATCAATAATTTTTATCCACTTCTCTTGTTTACCCTCACTTGTGTACTACTGAACTCATCACAATTCCACGTGATGCTAAGTTTTGGAATAGAAGAGTCTTCCAGCATTACAGGGGTCTCTTTCAGGCCCGCACGTATACACTGCAGCTAGATTATGGAAATTAGGGCAATGCATGAGTGGAATACGATCGCTCGTCTTTCTGCCATCCTGCACTTGTGTTTTATGATGCAGCAATAATTTTCGGGACCCTGGGATTTCATACACGGCGTTCAAGCGATTCAATATTGGCGTTGGCTTGGAATGTACGTAAGTATAACGAAAAATTATTGCTCGATTCACACCTTAGGTAAAATTCGTGATAACATGACTGGATGTTAAAAGATAAGTATAAGATAAGATTTTAAATGGAGTTTGTAATTGGATGGGAAAAAAATAACGTTTACTTGTACCACTTAGTAGAAACAACTCTAAGTACTTTTGAAATGTATTATTGCATTTACCGGCAGAGTAACAATAATTATCAATGAGGGAAACTCAGTTAGCCTTAATGAAGTATAGAAAACCTTTAAAATTATTTTTCTTTAGACTAGTCCATTTATTACTCAGGACATGGCCCATCTCCCATCAATTTTAGCATCTCCTGCTAAACCTTACTAACCCAACCAGTGCCAAACGATTACGAATGAATCTCCGATAAAATATTTTGAGTTGGATGGTTGAGTGATGATCTTTGTCCACAACCACATCACCAACATGTTTCCACTGCATTTTTGAGGAGATGATGATTACAATGGGTTTGTGACGTGTCATTCCTAAAAAAATTATTGCTTGAGTCATCCTCTGAGATAAATACATTCTTCAGGAGATTGAGCAACGCAGTCTGCCATGGCCTGGCCTATAAATCCTATTATTGTTAATCCCGATTTTTACCTGGGAAGAAGAAGTAAGTTTTTTCTCCCCTGCTCCTGATGTGAGTGAACATCCCACGCCTCCACTTGGTGGAGAGGATTCTCACTCGACCGCTGAGAAGACCACCTAACCCACCCCGAGATTAAACTCCCGTCATTAAAAGCACTTTCCCCGATTTGCTTCGGCATAATATTTACTTAATCCACACATGCCTCATAATCTCCAGAAAGCCTGATCAAATTCTAGCGTGTTACTATAAGAAAGAAAGCACACGTTTTCTGGTTGTTTGAAGACAACTTTAAAAAGGTTGGAGAATGCAATTTTGCGATACACGATAGCGATAGATGCCTCATATTCTTCTTCCGGGGTAAAAGTGAAATTGACTCTAAGATCATTGCTATTATGTCCCAATGTACAGGTGACAAGTCAATGCGACCGGAGATTTGAGCATTTGAGCAAGCTGTAAACTATTTTTGTCGCGAAGAAGAAAAATGTGGAAATGTCTGCAAGAGACATTTGCCTCACTCAATGTGAGATAAAAAAGTGGGTCGAAAGGGTGAAAACATACCACGTTGCGATCTCACCCACTTTCACTTCACGCTTACTCGAATTTGATTTCGAATTTCGATGTTGTGAGGCATGTGCGGATTAAGTAAATATTATGCCGAAGCAAATCGGGGAAAGTATTTCGAGCCGCTGCTGCGTATCTTATGGAGCCAATATAAATGCATGGTTTTGGTTTTATGCAGCCCATTCTCATTTAAAAACATGAGCTCCGCAAAAATTACCTGATGAATACGAGCGAAATCGTAAAAAGTATTTGTAGTCCCATCACACACCTTTAACCTTGCAACTTTCAGGATGAAATAGAAAAGCCAGATTCCTCCCTTGCCATCGCGTGGAACAGATACTAACACGATAGTTTCTTATTTGCCTTGCTGTTTTTTTGTAAAAATATATGCCATGTTTTCTGTAAAAATTCTGAGAAATCGAGACGAATGGCATTATACAACGTAAACATATGTGGTGTGAAAAGGGTACCCTGTTCTGTTATTCAACACAAGCTGTAAGTGACAAACAAAAATGTCTCCAGACTTGCAAAACTGAGAGGCGCAGGGGGCCATCAAGTGATCGAGACTGCGATGTGCGATGCTAATACACGGTGGGGTGCTGTTTAGTTGACAGTTCGGTGCTCGAGATTTCACTTCATGTTGGAGACTGGACTGGAGTTACGAAGTACTTTTTTTTCAAATTTTTTACTTGTCGCCATTAAAATAATATTGGTAGAGGATATCACATGCAACAAGTTTACAACAGGAAAATATAAAGTAGTAAGCCGACTGACCAGAGTCTTTATGATTCCGGAGATAGCTTTCCTCGTAGAATTTCACTTTTTTAAGTTATTATAAATGGGGTAATGTAACCCATGAAGAGATGAAATTTTGTTGCTTTTATTGAACTACGGCTGGTAAAGTAATTTTTCCTGCACTGAATGAAAGTGCATACGCGGCCCAACGTATTTCCAATTCCTGCCAAATAAACAAGTTCAGGACGCAATAATTATGAAATTCAGGAAAGTACAGCAATATTCAGATAGAAAAGAAACTGCCGCTTGAGTAGTAGTAGTATTATAATCCTACAGAAAAAAGAGCCTTGAAAACGTGCTCGGTGATGAATTACTTTTCAAAGTGCAGTTTCATGCTTAAAAATGCGGGATAAGAGCGCACATTTGATCCTTGACGCGTGCTCTGCCTCATGAATGATCATCTTCTAAATTTTGAAATTGAACGTACTCCGCCCGCCCACCCCACAGTAATAAGAGCGCACATTTGATCCTTGACGCGTGCTCTGCTTCATGAATGATCATCTTCTAAATTTTGAAATTGAACGTACTCCGCCCGCCCACCCCACAGTATGGAATCTCCTTTTTAGAATGTGTGTCGTTGCTTTTCGTAAGGAGTGCATGAGCTGAGCAAGGGCGAGGAAAAAAAGGATCCTCTCGCTCTCCCTGCACGAATGCTGCTGCACCAAGTGAGGATAAGTTTACCCGTAAAGAAATTTTTTCCCTTCCTACTGACTCTGGAAGCGGAAGAAAGGGTGAATGTGTTTAATCCTTCAAACCAAGCGATCCATATCTGTCGTCGGTTTTGCTGACGAAAGAAGATTCTTGGAGGAGGGCTACTTACTTACTACGGTGAATGGGAAAATACTCCGACGAATATTTATCCGTATAATGCTCCTGAAACGTCAAGAACTTCTTTAATCCCTTATTGGCACAGAATTGTCATTATCTAGCCATTTCATTAATTTGAAATGCACTCAGAGAAAAACTCGAGATTTTATTTGAATTTTCCTTTCAAAGGCCTAGCAAGCGTGTCTCACGTTGTCGCAAAACCCATCATCATTATTCCAGACATTATTTCTTTTCCCGTTCGAAAACTGAGCATTTGTTCGGTCAATGTCAGCGCAAAGGAAGGGTCATGCATCTCTTCTGCGGTTTTCTAGTACAACTACTACGACTCGTGTGAGAGAGGGTGTAAAAGTCGAAGTCATTTTGATGATAGCTATTTTTCTCTTGCGGGGAAATAATGATGCGTACAAGGAGAGGGGGGATGAGGGAGGCAATTAAAAAAGAAAATAAATAGTCCGCTGACATTCATGGGTGCTGAAGTGAAAAATTGCGTTGCTCCTCCATCCCCTGTAACGAATCGTGTAATAAACTTCAAGTGAAAAAGCCAACTATTGATATGCTGTTTCATTCACGTAGCGTTTCTCCTACGAAACCTAGCTAGCGTGAAACGAATCTTCCTCATCCAGACGGATCCAGGGAGGCGATGCCCACACCAATGCATTTGTCTTGAAGCCTTCACGGTCGTGCAAACCGCCACTTCCACTGCCACAAATTATATGTATTCTGGCTCGGTCTATTTTTACTGTACTTTGCTATGCACAATAACAAAGTCGATTTCCTAATGGCTCAATAATCGCCCGTCAAACTTTTAATGCCAAATGAATTATTGCGTTCGTCTAATGGCTCAAGTAATTAAAGTATAACAATGTACTTAAGCTTCTATATTTAATTCCTTACTTGCAAGGGTCAACAGGCCGATGCAGATGTGAAGCCAGAAGTTTTGCATATTGAACGTGAAGCTCAAGCCTCGCATTTTGTCCAGGTCGAATAAGTAATTGATGTTGTTCTGGAAAGTTTCGCTATTCAAACGTTCACCGCTATCCAAATCTTGTCCGTGGAGTGAGAAGTTGCAGCAAAAATCTGAAATGTAACACAAAAAATCAGTATTTTTATTCGACAGTTCTACGATTTCTGCGAGGAATATTCACTCAACCGAAAGACCCTCTATTTATTTAAAGGGCTCAATGTGTTACATAAACCGAGTACAAAAATCCTGATCCCGAAAATAAACATGTCATTAAGAATCGTTGCTTTTACCCCATACACTACTTACTACAGTGGGGATCTTTGTTCAATNACCGAAAGACCCTCTATTTATTTAAAGGGCTCAATGTGTTACATAAACCGAGTACAAAAATCCTGATCCCGAAAATAAACATGTCATTAAGAATCGTTGCTTTTACCCCATACACTACTTACTACAGTGGGGATCTTTGTTCAATGAAATCGTATTGAACTCTGACTTCCTGCTCCACCATTCAACCATTCCATTTTCCCCCGAAAACATTCTTAATGTCCGAGAAAAGTGTTTTGTGTTAACTTTTGCAAAGCCCCGAGTCACAGTCAGAACCAATCCAGTCAAGTCAGTCCAAAGTCAAGTAATCTTTATGATGCCTTGCAGTAAAGCTCTTTTCATTTTTTTGTTCCTACAAGTCCAAGCTTTACACCGATGAACACCACGAGACGATCGAGAGACGCTGTGAAAGGGCACACTCTGATTTTAGCTCAAGCCAAACAAGAGCAAACTCTTCTAGTTTTTTTTATCTAATGATCTACTGGAAAGAAGTGAAGGAGAAGGACTGCTTTTTCTCAAAACAATAAATGAAATGATTTTTCCAAACTTTGCCATGAGTTGAGACGAAGCACATGGACCTGAAGCTTAAACCATATATAAATATTTGGATTGCTGCTTAATGCCTCCGCGTTAGTGATAAGCCTTGGACTCATTAGCGAGTTTTGATTCGAAATGGAGAGATGCGATTTGCTTCAAACAAAGGGATGCAGTTCCGTAATACATACATTTGTTTGATTAGATGTTGAATTCAACGAGAAGATTTTTAAGGGGCCTTTAGGATTTTGGGAATCAACATTGACGGGCACTGTTCACCTCAAGCCAAACCCACATCTCAAAATTTTCTGACTG
>JAHZNH010000046.1:0-15115 GCA_027744355.1 Tyrannoseira gladiata
GTATATAGGTCTGGGTTGTGTTTCCTTTCTACCGCTTCAAGATACAAAGATAAGCATATTAATTCTTTGCTTATCACAACCTCACAAATATTCATAGTAAATATAATGAGACATGAAATAAGTACGCAAATTAGAAAATTCTAAAAGGGACCTTCCATATTCAACGTCAAGCAAATCCAGATTTTTCATAATCCCCATCCCCGTTGTCACGCTCTTAGATATTATAGGATAGGGTGTACGGAGCATTATATGTCACGCGACCAAACGAGGCTCCTTACCCACCTTTGTGTCGAACGTTTCATGTGGACAGCCCCATGCTGCATAGATTATATATGATTTCCATAAATATTCGGTTGGTTTAAATCATTTGTTGAAAAAGTACTAGTACGACCTGTCTCAAGAAATGACATAAAAGTACAGGCTGAAAGACGGTATCAGGAATAAACTAATTCGTGCGAGAATTCCAGTGATAACGGTAATAAAAATAATACTGTCTAAAAACATGGTTCTATTGCCGAGTGGCGGCGTGGTCTAGTGGTAGACTACTACTTCGTCAGCACCCTTTATAAAAATACACTGTGTACTAAACACGTGAAGTGTATTGAACCGCTCGAAGTCAATCATCAAGCAAATGGGCTGATGCGGCGGAGTTCCGGATTCGAGTCCCGGAGCCGTCAAAACTTTTGTGGGCTCTTGTTGGTAGATACGAAGTAACAACAGTAAGAAATTGAAAATATATTTGAAATATTCAGTGTCTGCTGAACTTATTAAAAAATGTAAAACCAATGTTAGTCTGACATCGAACAAATGTACCAAAGTAAGTAGTTTGATATCAACACCAACCAAATCAAAACTTCTATAATTGAAGAGCAAACTTCCCCAACAAGATGATGACATCTTCCCGGCTACTTTCAAACTAACCTTGTTCAGCAAGAAAAACGATCTGGTTATATTACGTCAGGAAAGATGATGAATATTAAACTCGTAGTAAAAAAAATTAGTTTAGCAAACATAGAAAGGCGTCCTCAGAGGAAAACTTATACTTACGAATTGGGCTGCAGTACTACACTACTATTTGTCTCCCCTCTACAACTCCCATCATCCTTGGCTGTTTCGATGCAGTGATTGTTGTTTGTGTAGCCAGTTTCAGCGAGAAGAAGATGATCAATACATGGAAGAGCGGTAGTAATGATGGAGAGGATGAAAAAAGACAAGTCGGCTCACACATTTGTTATTAGCACAAAGATAATGGCCACTACAACCTGCCCATTATTTACTATTAATCATATTTGAGCAGCTTTATTATTATTGCGGATTTTCGTCCTAACCGAAAGAAGGAAAATCTTGGACGGGCACCACTGACTTGGAAAAGGTGTAAGTACTAGAATTCTTCTTGTCGAGGAACCTTTTTTCCTATAAAAAAGGCAACAAGAAACCCATACATTTTTTCGTGTCAAGTCAACGCAGGCGTGCTCTGAACTTCAACAAATGATGACGATAATAATAATATGATGATCCCTTTTATTATCTGTTGGTATTTTCCTAACAGCTTTGCTGTCTTCGGTAATATTCTTCAAAAGTATATGTAGGAGGCACGCAATACATGAGAATCCTCTTTTTTATTTCAAGTTTCAACTTTTTAATGATTTTGGCGTATCTGTTTTGGACGAAATCGAAAATATACTGTAGGTGTTACTGCTAGCTTCTACTATTACGACTACTATATTTCATCCTGCGCTATGCATAAGTAATACTTTTTGACATTTGCCGAACTAATTGCAGTAGTTATTTCTTGATCGAGTTGCTCTCCTCCTCCCGTTCCAAAAAACTCTTTTTGCATCGCAAATGAGCCTGCTAAACTAGAAAGTATAGGTTCTCTTCATGAAAAGTATGGATTTTTTGCACACTAAGTAGGTACTTCTTGTACATATGTTGATAAAATGTAATTTTCCAGTCGAGTATGCATAACAGACAATACATCATCAACGGCAGGAGATAAACATGACGTGCCAACGACTACTGGAATGTAACCCAAAAAATCTTTAGAAAATTACCCTGTACTTCTTTTCAAAAAAATATATTCACAGTAGCAAAAAAGCATTTATCTTCTTTTTTCTGATTTGAAGTTCAATAAGTGGAGGAAATTGAGTGAATTTATGGACCACAGATTTTTGAGGATAGGGGCAAGATATTCTTTCGGTAATAGGACCCATAATCGTATAAAAATTTAAATAGAAATTAGCCATTCGAATGCAATTACCTGGAAAAATTGATAGCCTTTCACCGACTAATTCAAAACTAAGATGGGGAGCTTATCTAGATTTCTCGCGGCCTGGAAAAAATTTGGGAATTCGGTATTCAACAAACGATTGCTACTAACACCACTTTAATATTACCAGTTTGACTTAATTGAGGAACAGTGCATAAGGAAGTACCAAGCTAGTTATTTAAGCAAACTAGGTAATTTGGAATTTTAAAGCGATTCTTTTGCATCTGGCTTGTGAATGCTACTTTGGTGTTGCTTCATTTGGCAAATCTCTAAAAAGCCAGGGTTCTGACACTGACTGAAAGACATGGTTTGAATAAAATCATTGGTAAAAAAGAATGATTTAAGAGGTACGACAAGCAGAATTTTAAGCCTTTTTTCACCTCATGATTTTGCCCACTTCATCTCACTTCATTTGCTTTTTTCATTTTCTGAATCTACGAAAAGTCATCCACTGACATACATGTAATTTTCCCAGCGGGCGATCGCACTATTCCTGTCTAGTCTTCAGTTCTACCTTATTTACAAAGTGGTAAATCAGACCTCGACACTTTTACAAGCGCTTTTTCATACATTTCTCTCTCCTCTCTATGAACATCATGTCGACGACGGGTGAAACTGACGTAAAAAACGGAGCAAACTAACAGGAAATCTGTAAATCATGAAAATGCATGAAGCTTTGAAGTGGTTATTTCACATCGCACAATAGAAAGATCATTAGTATTTTTTTCTGCGAAACTCATCCACAACAGTGTCATGCTGTGCGACAACCAGAAATTTGATTCTTTGAAAAACAAGGATGCATTAATTGGAATCAAATTTTTAAATGACTAACTAGACTAGCTAAGTAGATTTTGGGTATATTGACTAACTCGGAAGCTTAATACTTGGGTTATTTGCTGAAGAGAATAAACGCAGAAATGTATGTAATTCATTATTTTAAAGGGGTTGGCAAATGATGCCTGCATGTCGGTTTTGAAAAGTATCAAGATATTTCAATGAAACACAACTCAAGGTTCTATCGATTTTTGTACCATTTGGAGTACATGGTCTTAGAGAACAATACAGATGAACTCATTGCCCCAAAGAATGATTGTGCGCTGGACGATACGGAATTAAGATTTACTTGAAAACTTTTATGGGTAAAAACGCATAGTCATGACAGGTTCATTAGTTAAATTATTACGTAATTATTATTTCACGTATATGGAAGCTTCAAAACTTTCGAAACGAATCCTTTGATGCGATACAATCAAGGTTGAGAAAAAGGCCAAGCAGTCTTCAGTTCTAAAAAATCAATGCAATATGGTTCGGGTGATTGAATTTCGTTTGCTTTAGTATAATGTCAAAAGTCAGCTTATGCTGAGGAGCAAAAAAGTTTCGTTTTTTACCGTTTGTTTGTGCATGGGGATCTGGTGCATATGTTCTGTATGAAATTAATTACTTATAAGTTAACTATGGGGTTAGTCTAAATAGAATGAATTTAAATTAGAGCTTATCACAATCACACGGATCTATTTCAACTCTCATTTCATGATTCTGGGAAATACAGTTTTTACGAAACAACACTCAAAAATAAGTGTTGCTCCAGGCACTGAATACGGCCCAACCTTCCTGTCATCTTTTCTCAAATGATCCATTTCTGAAGCACACCCATTCGATAGTTTTTACCTTTTATTTCCCTTTGACTTAATTTTAAATCGAATTCATTTACCTACTCAAAGCGCACTACAAAGAAATTAAGCGAAGGGGAACTCATAAATAATCAAAATTCTTTTTTTCCCTTTTTAAAAAAGAGCATACCGCCTTGTAGTGGATTATTAGTGATGCTAAGCACCATACCACCACCACCATCATAATCTAGCTACACTACTCATGATTTTTTCCAGAAACTATAAGTAGGTAAATTCCAAAGCGTTAGTTTAAGAATGCACTTCTATACACCTAAATGCCAAGTAAGAAGGAAGAAAAAAGATTGACCCACACTTCTACTTACTTACCACCACACCTGAAAAGTTGTTCACCTGCTCCTCCTCCGAAATCCACATAACGTCCATCCAGGGAACACACTATCGCTGTTTTTGTCCGTGGTTATTAGTTTTCTCATTTTTCATTATGTCTACAAAGAAACCTGCAATTCCTTTCCCAAAACACAATTATTGTCGGAAGAATTCCTTCACCTTCCAAATCATACAGGGAAGTCGTATTGACCATGCCGACAAGAAAGCTATTCCGTCTAAAATTAGAAAACACTAATCGCTCATCGCCCTCCTCTACAATTTTTTTTCCGAGGAAAAAGTCGCTCATCTCCCCTGGTAAATTGATATTGTTCCCCATTCCAGAAAATAAAAATTCCAGCAGGTGCATAACATTATCAAAAAACAATGCTTTATTTGAAAAAGTTGGCCGAGGTAAGTTTACTACGATGAATACTTGTAGTGCAATACAGTGCAACGATAAGAGCGATGCATTCTTTTTTCTTTCCTTCTGGTGATGGGCACAGAGCGTAAAATGTGGAATCCCAAATCTCATTTTGTGGCTTCTTCCTGCTGTGCTTCATTACTAGACAGCGTGGAACCAACAAACCCGCCAGATTTGCATAAACATTGATTCTCACATGCTTCTTCATTCTTCAGACCGGGAGGTCATGTAGGGTCACTGAAAACACGAACGTCGTCTTCTTGTCTCGCGTCTTTTCTAACAAGCCATGATCGCCCATGTTGTAACGAGCGAGAGCCTCATTTTTGTAATCATCATCATCATACCTCCGAATTCGATTGTTCCCTCTCGATCCTCCACTCTCTCTCACTGTACCCAAGGAAGAAAAAAAATTATGAGTCATGAATGAAACGAGACAAGTCGGATCAATAAAGAATGTGAAGCATGATATATTATTACACGCATTCTTTCAGATTCACAATGAAAGACTGTTTTCCTCTCCATCCCCCCTTGTTGATGATGCTAGCTGTCACTTAAAATCCTGAAATATGAATTGTTCGAGAAAAAATGTAAAACTCCATCTCTCGCCAGAGTAAACATGGAAGACATATGAGAAAATAACAAATGTTACTTTTTTACAGATCAATTGTCAATTGAAAAGGATTGACTCGAACACAAATGATTAAAAGGTCATTTTTTGGGTGTCACACAGGTGTGAGATGAGGCTTCCCTGTCTTGTACAGTGCGCTCGAAATTCTCACTCAATTTACACCATTCACATATCTAGATAGATAGATACTCGATCCACTCAAGAGAGGAGAGCCGAGCTAGGGAAAAATCTTTATTTAAAAAAATCGAGTTTCACGCTGCGACGAGCATTTTCCCCTTCTCTTGTCACTCTTCAGCATACACACATTGTACACATTCCCAGTATGGGTCTCATCAGCCGAGCATTCAATGAAATTGTCGTAATCATCATCCATCTATCTATCTATCTATCCCCAACTTAAGGTAAACCTATAGCCCAATCAGTATTTTTTTTCTCTAGATGGACTGATATCATCATCGTTTAAACATTGTCCTGGGCACATGGGCTGATTGCATTATCATATCATCATCATTCTCTCCTGCCAATGTTTGAATTCCCTCAATAAGGTGTAGAGATACAATGTGAAGGGTTACAATTGTGTCTATATTTATTAATGTCAACTGCTTTCTCTATCGAAAATATCGTAGTTCGATCCCTCCACGCTAGCTGAGTGACTGACTGAATGACTTAGAGAGTCATGCCTGACATTGGGTGATCAATGGTGGAATGTGCCTACCATTTTTTATTGCGGTGTCATGCATCCCTGGCTCGAGTCTCCAGTCTTAACGTGAAAATCAGAGAAAATTCATTCATTGTATTCCACGTATGCCATAATAATATCCTCATCCTCTCATGATAATGAAATTAAAGCTCAATAAAACGCCAATTTATTTCATTCCGACCATTTTCCCCGACATCACTTTATTCAGGTTTCCAACACGGTGTGTCCAAGTGCAAAAAGCAATAACAATATTTCTTTCTCCCACAAAAAAACGGGGAAAGCGTTTTTCGGAGTTGACAATCCTTTTTGAAAAAGTTTGCCGCTCGTAGTCACTATATGTAGCTCGCGTGCGGGCCATTAAATCACATTAGAAGATTAACTTTTATTACTCCCATAACATTACTACTTCGATGGGAAGGGAGCATATTGTTCTGGATGCTACGATATTACTTATTTCCTCAAACTTTTCACCGTTGTGGTGGTGGTCTTACTCTGCGATGAAAACTCAACTCGTTGACATTTTAGACTTCCCTTCCTAAAAATATGATTATGTTTATTGACTGTAAGTACGTAATAATAGAAATTTCTCCTAGCCATCGTTATCATCTTCACTTTGCCGTCCTCTTGAACAAAAAATACTACACCGCCACAGAAAATGGTATCCGCATCGCATTTGCTCATTTTTATTGTGCTAGCAAACTAAACTACTTATGCTCGAACCAAATATTATTCATCCGCTTATAACAATTTAATATTTTTTGATGCGTACATAATAGACATACACTAAATTTTGCTCGTTAGTCCATCCGCTCTCACACTCGTATTAAAAGGAGGAATGTTTTGACAAGGAAAATGAATCTGAAACTTTTTGTCCCATTCAATATTTCTTTTGCAAATGGGGTAGGATATGAAAGGAGTAGGAAATTTGTAAGTGCCCGCTCGCTCGAGAAGCACTCTTTTGTTTATGGGAATAATTCCTTTTTAGCTTTCACGAAAAAATGACAACTAATTCATACATTACTTTTATTGTTAGCATACTTTCTAGCGAAGTAATAATATTTATCATGATCATTTTTTTACAAAGAATACAATCTCCTTTCTGCATCATGATTCAGCTGCTCGCGGAGGTGTAGTAAGTATGTACTTTACTCAAAACTTGTCGTCGCTTTCAGTCAGCAATAAAATATTTCTTTTGCAAATGGGGTAGAATATGAAAGGAGTAGGAAATTTGTAAGTGCCCGCTCGCTCGAGGAGCACTCTTTTGTTTATGGGAATAATTCCTTTTTAGCTTTCACGAAAAATGACAACTAATTCATACATTACTTTTATTGTTAGCATACTTTCTAGTGAAGTTCTAATATTTATCATGATCATTTTTTTTAAAGAATACAATCTCCTTTCTGCATCATGATTCAGCTGCTCGCGGAGGTGTAGTAAGTATGTACTTTACTCAAAACTTGTCGTCGCTTTCAGTCAGCAATATAAGTTTTTGGTGTCCCTGTCATGACGAAAATCATGGCTATTACATAAATTGCATCATTTGCTCAAATTACATTACATTTAGTAGAGTTTCCACGCTTTCAGTCAGCAATATAAGTTTTTGGTGTCCCTGTCATGACGAAAATCATGGCTATTACATAAATTGCATCATTTGCTCAAATTACATTACATTTAGGAGAGTTTCCTTGCTGCACTCAAGAACGCGGCGTCGTCGTAGATGTCCACCGAAAGAGAATGGGGAAGGGGTAACAAAAAGCTTATGGGAAGCCATAAGTAATATGTTATTGCGTTCTTTACGGGCATGATCATGTGTCGCCTCCGATTTTCCACGGGTAACACTCAAACCTTTCTTGTGCAGCTTAAAGCATGTAAGTCAAGTGGTTTTATTGATTTTTTCCCAAGTGAGGGTTGTAATATATACAAGGAAAGTTCTACGTATTTTCATGTGTCCACTTCTTGAAGGAAGTATTTTTTCTCCATTCAGGAAAGAGTCCACGGTTAAGCAATGAATGATCTTCGCAGAAATGTAATGTAATCGCCACCACCAAAAACATCATCATCATCAAAGCTAATGTTTAGAGTGTTGCGGTTTTCAGATTTTAGATTCTTTCGGTTTTACGCTTAAACTTGGAAGAGTCCCACAAGAATAAGTGGATGTCATTACTGTACAGAAAATACACACACGTTATAAAGCTTATACCGCACGGTCAATAAGTTTATATACTTTATCAACTTGGGGAAAAATGCGATTCTCAGCGAAAATGCAGAGCGGATATTTGGTTATTTTCTTGAGTAAACTCGAGTGCATATCTAAACATAATATTAGCAAAAGTTATGCATCCTCTCAATTTTGTGGGCTGAGACGAAAACCAACGAAAATCTGCTGTGACTGAACTCTTGCGGAGAGTACATTCTCATCTAGAGTGGAGTGACTTGAGTGAGTGAGTAGAAGCCATGGATGAAATAATGATCCATGAAGTCAATGTGGATTATTTTTTTATGAAAAAAATTTGGTGGCACAGAATAAAGGAAAAAGACAAAGATTGACTTTTGAAATTTTCCTCGGATAAAAAACCTGGTCACGTTTAGCTCTTTCTTTTTAACTCAGCATTCATTTCTTCCCCAAGTAGTGTGTTCCGGCTTTTACAATATTTTTTTGCGGAGGGAGGGAAGAATTTTTGATGTGCGGTTTGAATGGTTCCACAGTTCATTTTCATGTAAAGCTCATAGGTACGCACCAACATATTTAAATGAGCGCATAAACAGTCATTCATTTCAGTGTAGAAAAATATAATGCCATGAGTGGTTTGGTGTGAGCGAGTGAGACGAAAAGTTTTAAATGAGACTTTTAGGAAGTAGTAAAAATGTATTAACAACGGCTTAATGCTAATATTATTATGAGAAAATTAGTTTGTACAAAACAGTATATCCACATTATCCCTCTTTTATTGCCTCAAAAAATGCGCGCTTATGTGATTGTGCCCGAACCACAAAATCTTAATCTTTTGTCATTCAAATAAATCTTTCGCCGAGATTACTTAATAGGATAATCTTTGTGCTGAAAAAGTTCACACCATTCTTCGTTGTTCTATGTAAAGTATTCGATGGAATTCGTACATTGAATTTGCATTAGTAGATAAAAGAATTATGGTATTCACAACATCCCCAGTCAACTCTATCATTCTGGATAAAGCACTTTGGATATTGTTCGGGAGATGTGGTCAGATTAGATTCAAGGAAATCAGAATGAAAGAGCGAGAGAGAGATTGGAAGCATTTTTTTACTGATTTCACGGTTCTCTGCTCTCTTTCCATCTTCGAGCAATCCCATTCCTATTTCTACTTACGTGGGCCATTCGTCTTTCAAGACAAATGTTGTAGTAATGCCTAAAATATGATCGTGTATTTCAATTTTCATTTTCAATTTGAAATGGCTTTTGCGCTCAGCAAGTTGCGTGCTCACCGAAAGAAGAACAGATCGTTTTCGTTTTTGTGCTGGAGAACAAAATCATCCCTCATATTCCCCCGAAAAGCATTTCATTTTCTAGAAAATGATAAAAAATTGAAAGTAGACCACAGTCAGAGAATCTCCCTGATGATCATGATGATCCCGAGATCGTACTCATTCTTGGAAAAAGGGCTGCCTTGCTTGGTTCGCTCCTACCATGTAATTTGTAAAACGCAATGATATTCCCCAAAGAATTTTCTTCCCCATTTCCATGCATTCTCCGGTTGTCTCTCTTGCTTGAGCGTAACCAAATTGAGAAATTGAGGGGATGATACCTCATTTACTCGTCATCATCTGTGCAGACGAAAAAAAATTAAAATTGGAATCTAATGCTCAATATTTAAAAAATGGAGATGCAGTAGCTGCCTCAAAGTTGAATAAATGGAGAAATATTGGGGAAGGGTTGAGAGAATGCGTTGTTGATTCGCTATGGCACAAGCGTAACCCGTTGCGAGCTCATTGCTTCCTTCCACCATTTCTTTCGCGTTGGATGTGTTCGAGGTTAAATTAGTTTTCTCGTTAATTACCGTGATCCCATATAACCCCAACTAACTACTGCTAGTACCACCAAAAGAGCATCGCCGCACCGCTTTGGTCCAGATTCGGAACAGATCCACCCGATTCAAAGCCAATTTATCCACTCACGCGGCCCCTCTCAACCTTCATTAAAATCGTATCAGGTCACTCGGGCTGTGTGTGTGCAGGTCTTTGTTAGGTGGACAAGGATAAATGTGTTAACACTTTCGTTGGGCCATGGATGGCATGGCGTGATTTTCATCCAAGGTCATTTTAATCGATTCGCTTCGACATAATATTTAATCAACTCATGTTACTGCCTACATTATACCATTACTTATTCCGTTTGGGGAGTTGAGGCTAAGTAGATGAATAATCTTCATGATGCTACAGCAAGTACAGCACAGGACATAACTTATCTTTCCGGGAGAAAAGGGAAGAATTGAATAAGAATGAGGATGGAAAATAGGCGGGGCTGTGTAGCAAAGAATAATAATGAGCTTTTTAGGGAGAAAAGAGTTGAAGAAGAATATCATCATAAATTATCCTCCTGTAGTGTATGCTTCTGCTCCTCTTCAGAGTTGTGAGTTATTGGCAGATATTATGAATTGTGTCTCGAGGGAATACACAGAATGGAGCGTTATGAGATGATGCATGTCATGGGGGAAAGGGAAGCCTTCGAATGCATGCCGCTCCGCATTCAAACAAAAAAAAACTGATACCAATATTTTATCGTAGTTTAATAAATCTCCCAAATAAAAAAACAAGCAGTGGATCGTCTCAAGCAGAGGTTTTCGATTAACTTTCTTATTATTATTCTAAAGACGAGAAGGAGGGAGAATGTACGGCCTGGAATATTTGCTGGTTAGATAATACATCATATTTCACGTTCAGCATATTCTACTTTGATAGCGATTTTACACTGGAAAAAAGGCACCCTGCCTTACAGGAAGGGGTGTGAGTTAGGATGGATTGCATTGGCGAGGAATTCTTTGTATGAATTTTTGCGTGAAATGTTACTGACTACCAGTGCATGACGGAGGGTAATCAAAGCTATAAATATTACTTTCCCGGAAAATACATTATGCATGGAACGAACGGTTACAAAAATTGAGGTCTGAAATGTAAAATAATTTTTGTAGCAGTAGCAGTTGCTCCAGTTTAAGTAGAAAATAGATTTTTAAAGGATTTGTTCCGTGAAGGAATCATGGTAAGAAGAGGTAAGGTTGGGCAAGCATATATACCTATCTATTGTATTTCTGTTGTTACACTTTATAAGTCCTGATTCCTGAATGCGTTAAACTTTGCAAAATTTTTGAAGACAAAATTACTTCCACTGCCAATAATTTTTTTTCCTGTTACTCAATAAGAGAAGGGCAAAATTGCCTGATTCAACTACACAGACATATGAATGCTAAGCATTTGGAATGATTTGCAATAGCTCTTCAAAAGTGATTAGTGGCCCATTGTGTTTCTCGTACCTCTGTTTGTAACAGATCCAATTTTATGTTTCGACTTCTCTCTCTCCCAATCTATGTTGGAGCAATTCACAATTATTACTGGTAAATGTACACCCAACGAGTAGAAAATAGAGTTCAACGAGTTCTCCCTCTACCTACCTACGTATCTCTTCTTCCTTCTTCAACAAACAAGGAGAATAATAAGAACTCAAATTTCTGAGGAGAGAATTTTTATAATTGGATTGTAGGATCTCCTTAAGCTCAAAGAAAGAGCAATCAGAATTAGGGATCACACAGTTCACAGAAGAAAAGTCAATTGAGTCGAGCAACAGAGAAAGAAAAGAATCCTTGTTATGTTCATGCTCACCTTCTTTTCGAAATGACTTTTCATATTTTTTCATCCTTTGATCTTCACCTCGTTCTAGGGAGAAGAAGAATAGTTTCATACCTGAGGTTTTCCTAGACATTGCGGAGGCTCTCCAGGCATGCACACAAAGGAAACTGGTAAGCCAGCTCATCTATCTATCTATTCATACAGTTTATTCTCTCGAGAGCATTTTGGTTTTTATGGAAGGGGGCTTTCATGGAAGGGAGTCCCTTTCACAGCGTTTGCATCCTGCTGACTTTGGATGGACCCTCTCCGGTGTTCGTTTACTTCGGTATTTTCTTCAAAACCCTTGAAAAACTACTGAAACGCACACACACTCAAAAATGTAATAACATCACACTTTTACGTTATATTCATGCGTGGAATACAATGGGAATTTGGAATGGAATCTCACACAGGATATTTTTTCAAAGAAGACAAATCGACTGAAAAATATCTATTCTTATTATTTTCTCTCTCTCTACTATTGCTCCTGTGATCTTGCGCTGGAGTTCCGAACACGGTGATCATGATGATGACGACGACGATAATGCCCTCACACCATAAAGGTATGCAATATATACGTGAAGAAAATGAGATGAGACTGCGAGGAGGTTTGAACTCACTCAAAGGCAATAATGAGTAAAATATCACCGAAAAAAATCCCTACATTGCCTCGAGCGAAACACCTGAGACTTTTCGGCGCTTCTGAGAGATGCTCTCCTTCTCTTTCCTCCTCCTTGTTTGTTATCTCCAGAAAGTTCATTTCCACTTTGCGCAGTGCAACATCATTCCGACACAGAAATTGGATGAGCTACATGCATACATTCATATTAGTGCGACGTTTGCACTTTTTCTTATCTGGAATTTATGAATAGGATGAGCTATCAAATCAAATCACGTAAGTAAACTATCCATCCCTGATTCGAATTCTACCCTATGCACTAGTTTATGAGTGTGATTTAATCAGACTTTGCATAAAAATCGAAGGCTTTATCGAGGCATTGCATTTAAACGATGGAATAATGAGAAATTGTGAAGTAATTTCAGCACATTTCTGCGTCTTACACTCGCTTGATTAAATAAGTACTTGCATATAAATATTTGAGCATTATAGTGCTAGTTAAAAGTACAAACGCGTAATACTTTTCATTGGCAAACCATTTCCCCTTGTTTTGCCACATTTCCTTGTGTTTGGTCGTAATTTCTTCGCAAAGTAAACACCTTCCATGCGAATCACCTTTAGTATAATGGCTTCAATGTTTTATGGCCGCATTTCAGCGTCTCCTTAGCTTATCGAAATCCAAAGTTAAAGTGAAACATCTGAAATCTGAACAGGACTTATGCATACAATGCGCAATTGATTCATGAGTGGCCACTACTAATCAAATAAGCCTGAATAATAAAGAACCGCACAATAGCAATGTACAAGTTTCCGACTTTTCCTGCAAAAAAATACTTTTGAAAGAAAGTCCCATTTATTCGGCATGGCTATTATGTTTCATTAAGGACAAAGTCAATTCCACCCTGAATAAAAGAGGAAGGTTAGCACAGAAGAGTCCGAATTGTAAAGGCCAGTGGGTTCTTCATTGTACCTCGCATGTAATTTTTTCTCAAACTTCTCTTCTTTTTTCCTCAAGAGCAATTTGCTTTTTCATTGGAATTGGGAAATTATCGTGAAAAACGTGTTCTTCATTATTATTATTTACTTGTGAAGTGTAAACTGTCAATTTTTGGGATGGTATATATTCGGCACAAGACTTCAAAAATTACAAATTGCCCGATGGAAGATGGTCGTCTTTGAGTTATTATTCCAAGTCATTGATGCATGGAATAGGAGGTGTGTACACGTTCCCTTTTTGTGTGAGTGTATTTGCTTGCGCCTTCAGTGATGAGATTTGAAGTGACTTTCATTTCAATGGAATCGGGAAGGCTAGAATAAAGGTAAATACGGGAAGATGAATGAAAGAAGTGTACGCTTGTAATGATGATCAGCAACAAAAGGACCAAGATTCTATTGTCCTCTTTCAACTGCATACATATTAGTTTTACTGGTGTTATTTATTACCATTATAGTGCAATGATACAGCTACTTTTCTGTCATCGACCAGGGGAAAAAAAGAGAATAACCTTTGTCATTGTGGAACGACTCATGCTTTTGTTCCCCATCTTTATTTCGGATATAATTGTTTGGATTTCTAAGAAGTTTACAGCTCGTCTTCATTTCGGACAATGGGAGCGNTAATTGTTTGGATTTCTAAGAAGTTTACAGCTCGTCTTCATTTCGGACAATGGGAGCGGGCCTTCTTCACATCTTTTTCCTCAAAAAAAGACCAGCGTCTTGAACAATAGACTTTGACTTTTGAAAAAATAGAGAAACGGTGTCATCACATATTTCGCCCTCACACACAAATAATAGTACAAATCATCCCACTCCGGAGAAGAAAGGAAGCGGCTACTTTTTGAGAAAAAAAATCAGTAGTCTTCACGATCAATAAAACCATTTCAGGAGGTGAATGACGAGGCAAGTGAAAACGTAGTTGAATGGCAAGCCGACTCGTGAAGTCATTTTATGGAGAGTTGGCCATTCATCAACATTAATTAAGTAAATCAAGGTATTTGCAAATATTAGAGACTTTGATTTTGGACAATATACATATGTCATATAAAAAGGTAGATGACATGCAATGACCACGTGAATATTTTCCATAATCATCCATTCAGTGTTTCCTCAATATCACAAACGCCACCAGATGAACCTAAATCATAAAATGATCATGCACCAAACATAAAATAAAAAGTCGCTTCTTTACATTTAATAAGAAATCAAAAAATTAATTCCAGCCTCAAATACCTCGAATATTTATGTCATTCGAATTTTTATACAAGTAGTTCAAGTTCATTTGGTCAACCGTGCACCCAACTCACACAGCCTAGACAGCGTGGATCCTATCCCCATGGGTCTTGCAGGTTTTTGTCAGACGCAGCGGTGCAACAAGATTCTCAAGTCGACATTAAGTCTCCCACAACCACCACCAAGATGATTTTCTTTTCTGAAGCTTGCTCTGCATCCAGACTTCTAAGGTCAACAAATAAAATATGCCCAGTTCAACTTATCCAAATATTTATTAAAGCATCCCCTTTCTACTTCTCATTATTCCTAGGTTCCCTCGAGGTGAGTTCATCACATTGAAATCGATATGATTGTTAAGGCGTATTTTTTATACAGATGGAACAAACAAGCCAACTT
>JAHZNH010000047.1:0-10407 GCA_027744355.1 Tyrannoseira gladiata
AATTACGGCGAAATTGAATCCGCGCGCGCTTTTTCATTCGCGACTCATAGATTCCAAATCCGAACGGGGATGCATTTGAAAGAATTATGCTTCTTCTTCGCTGAAGATTTTCTTCCACTTGTCCGAGTGTTTTCTTTTCTTGATTCTCTTTTAAACCCAATTCGCTTTAGGCGCAAGCACTAGCCATTGTTTCCGGGTGCATGGTTTAAATTTTATGTGAAATGAAAATACTATTTGTATTATTTTTCTGATCCCACTCGACTCTTTCAACTCCAACCTCGGATCCAATTATGTACATTCATCATCTTTTTATTGCCTCCAAATCCAGATACAGAAGCCCTCCAGTAAATACGCCTTCGCCTTGTGCGGTCGTGTCGTAGTAGTGGTCGTCGAGGAATGATTGCAATTCACGTGCTTTTGAGCGTTTTCTTGCCCGAGGCTATCAATAACAAGTAGTGAATTCCAGCTTCCAGCTCGAGCTTTTCTTCGTTTCCCTTGCACTTTTTCAAAGTCAAGAGGTTTTTTTCAAACCCAATCTTCCACGTATCCAATATCCATCTCTCACACCAGTCACACCTACCATTTATTTTCCGAGTCGCCATGCAGCCAGCTTCGGAGCAAATGTATTAGTCACTCATAGCCAGAGCCAGATTCAAAGTTACCTCTGGGGAAGTAAGTAGTGGTAGGTAAGTAGCTATTGTATCGCAACATTTCTTGCGGCAGGCGGAATGGAGAAGCAATTTTCTCCGGATTTTATATCCAATGATCCAACTAAAATCCATCCATCCAACCAACCAACCAACCCTCCATAAAAATCATGGGGGAACCCTGCAGGGCAAGGCTGACAAGTGAACCGTACTCTAGTACAGGTATTAGACCAGAGGGATGGCGATACAACGGGCTTAAAGAAGGCAGTAATAATGGCGTAATAAGGGCCATTATTGCTGTGCAAGTGGTCGTTGGAAAAAAGAAAGTACTATTTGATACTCAAGTATAATACGATAGTGTAGTGTAGTTACGTAGTCATCTTTCACTGAACCCGCCCATTGAAACTTGACGTGGTAGTAGTAGTAGTAAGTAGTAGCTTTCTTCCTCTATCAAATACAAATGAGACGGAAGTTAGGAAATCATTCATGACCTCAGGTTATCGCGCCCTTATTACAAAGATTACGTACGTTGGACACGATATAGCATAATGATGGAAATGTGATCCTCGTGATACTGCTTGCCATTCAAATTTTGGATCCTCCTAAATACTCCAGGTCACCACCGAAGGGGTTGGATGCGAGTTTCGGACGTTGCTTTGCATTACCTAATAAGCTCTGACTCTGTTACAAGTTGATAAAATTAGAGCAATCATGACTGAATTAACAAGCATGGAATAACCCTATTAAAAATAGTCCAACCCAAAACCCAACCCAAGGCAAACTTCACATTAAACACACACAGGCAACACTAACACTCTTCACCAAATCCATCAATCTTTGGTTTCTTCCTGCCCAACGACGAAACAAGTGCAAGCTCCATCAGATTTCAAGTTCCAAACCAACTCCAGCCAAAATCCAGCTCCAGCTCCAACCACGTCTATTTTTGGATGCAAAATGTTCATGAGGACACACTATAAGTTATACGATACTTATTGACAAGGCGTTGAACAAAGGCGTTCAGATTTTGTTTAATTTTAGGATTATACAAACATGTTGCTTCAAACACATTGCATCATAATGGAGTTTGGGAGAGTATCATTTTTCATCGCGAAAATTTTCCATCCATCAACCTGTCCAAACCTTCACTTCCCGTGAGTCTCCGTCTTTACCTTCCAACGTTCATAAGTTCTTAATCCGATTTTCCTTTATAAGGACACAAATAACGGGATACTACATAGTAAGGATGATATGGATTATGGATGTATTATGTATTATTGCATAAATTGTCCCATCATCATCATATCACATTACTATTACCTTCCACCACGAGCTCGCTCCCATTCTCATTTTCGTCTTCCTCGGATAATATTGAGCTTTCCACATATTACTTCTTATTGCTTGCTCCCACTCCCATAACGAAATCCATCATCATCATATCACATTACCTTCCACCAGGAGCTCGCTCCCATTCGCATTTTCATCTTCCTCGGATAATATTGAGCTTTCCACATATTACTTCTTATTGCTTGCTCCCACTCCCATCACGAAATCCATGAGCCCAGATCTTCGGGTCTGGATGAGAATAAGCTTTCGATTTTCTTCTTCTCTTCTTTAGCCAGTTGATCAGCTTGATCAGTCTAGTCGCCTACATAATTCGGTCGGTCTTCCTCCAGTTTCAATTCACCAACTCCACTACTGTAGATTTAGATTAGGTAGTTGGTAGTTCCTTTCTTCTTCCTTATGACATGACGATGACGCATCATGGATCACACTCCGACTCCACACTTCATGTTTCCGACGACAAAAGAAAAGTTTTTTTTCTACATTTTCTTGCCTGGAGAATCGAAACTTTTCCATGTCATTTGCACCCCGTGTAAAGTTACTCACTATACCCATTTGAAATCGTATCATGAACTCCCAATAACCCTTCAGGGACGGGTTTTCCCCACCAAAGTTGGAATTTTTTTTGAATTGGCCCAGGAAAAAAAGTTGAGGATTCCCCATTTCCATGCGAGGCAGAACTCCCCTCTCTCATTTTCAATCTGTTACTATCACACGCAGGAGTATACATTCCTACTTACATTACACCTTCAGCCTCAAGTCGCAACTTGCAACCCTTCCCTCATCCTTTTCCTTCGGTAGTATCATTGACATCCACTTTGATTTCTGCTCGTGACTCTGATTGCCGCGTAGGATTATGATCTCGCATAATATCCAATTTATTATCTCATCACTTCCCCCAAAATCCCACCGTTTCCCATCCATATCAGATTTGAATAAATTCTGGAGAAACGCACCCATCCACGCGATACGACGACGATACGCCAGCCGATGTAAATTTCTCCTTATTCGATCCGACCACATCATCATCGTGTCCCCATAAATTTGCTATTCCTATTGCTTGTATTTGTAATACGGGATGAAATATCATCCGAATCATAACCCAATTTCACCCAATCATTCGTATTTGTGTTTCTCATTCTTAATCTTCATCTTCTTCATTATTTGCAGAGTCTATACCTTTTCCCCACTTGGCTTGGTAACTTGGTCCTCCTCCTCGTCCTCTTCTCCATCATTTTCATTTTCATCGCACGTACATTTCCCGTCTCCCCCTCTTCTTGCAGATTCGGAATCGAAGCAAGAGCAAGTAGCTCAGCTCAAGCAAGTGGAACACACACTCACTTCACCAGTTCCCTCACGTCCTCCTCCTCCTCCTCTCCTATTTGATTCGACTCTTCATCTCAATCATTTATTCTGCGTACGATACTCACTCACTCACTCACTGCTGCTGCGAGGACGATACTTTTTTTATGATACGGCACGGTACAAAGAATAAATCCCCCAGCTTTTCCCCTCATTCATGAAGCAAGCACACAATGGAGATTTTTTTCCTATTGAATACACATCCTCCATCCATTCTCCTTTCATTCACCCGCTTCTGCTGCTGATGCTGATGTGAAGCCTAAGAAGGAAATCATGATCATCAGCATCATTCTCATTCCCAGAAAAATCTATCTTTATGTAGCCCTCGTCGATCCTAAGTATTCCACGCATTCATTTTCATTCTCTCCCCCGACGGAAAAGGAGGACCGCGAAAGGAAATAAGAAAGTCCACAATATCATTTTCCATCATCTGAAATTCTACTTATGTACACACAGAATGGGAATAGGGAAAAGGTTAGTGAAACCTATCATTCAATGGATCAGCACGCTCTCATTTTTTAACTCATATCGAATGCCACATCTCATCCCATCAACTTTTTTTGTCAGTCACTCGATTCGAACCTTTCGATTCATTTCTTAGTCGGAGAGATGGAGACTAAAATAGAGAGATCTCCTCATGCACTCATCATCGTTTCTTCCATCCGATCTCCTCCTCCTCCTCCTCTGAAGCCAAAGCCCTGGTGGTGGTTGTCCTCGTCATCCTCACCGTCCTGAGCCCTGAAGAAAATACTAAGTAGCTTTAGTTCAGTTGAAATGGTGCTTAGTCAGTTAGTCCCCGCGCAAATGAATGGAATATCTACTGGAGTAAGTATTGTAGAATCAATATCTTGCAAAAAAAAGAAGTATCAGCTAGCGGAGCCAACTGGATTGGGGACCTTTTTCCAGGGGAATTATTTGCTGATCCCATTTTTCTTCGCTGAAATGTGTCCCTTTTGCTGATTACGAAATCAATCTGCGAAGCCTCAGCTTTGGCACGGGGGACCAAAAATACTTAATAATAATAATCACTCTTCCATTCCGCTCCAACTCCAGTAGTACTCCGCTCTCCAGAAAGGTTTCCTTTTATTACGACTATCACATCACAATGGAAGAATATTGAATGATATGGATGAGCAAGCACAACATCATCATCACAACAAAGCCATATATGGTTTATTATATTGGGATTCAATGGAATTCCAGGATTGCATGATGAGAACAATCATCATCATCCCCCATCACACAGGATGATGCACATGCTACACTACACCACTGTACTATATTTACTTTTGTTCATTTTCACGGAGATAAAAATGTATAAAAAGGCCTTTTCCTTTTTTTACGACTTGGTGGATTATGGTGGAAGTGCAGTTAGCCGGGTTCACTTTCATTCGCTTAAAGAATAGTAATAATCTTCTCGGGAGAAAGAAGAGGAACTGTTGATGATGATTCCATCTCCCATCATTTGATACATTCAGAGTGAGTGAGTAAGTGGAGTGCGGTGGTGGTGAAGGAAGAGCAACACCGAAAAAGTCGATCCCGGGGAAAAGGAAAATTTTCTTTGGGTATTATTAATACATGGCCGGGTTGAGTCGTTGAGTGACTTGCTTCTCAGTCAGCAGAGAGCATAACAAAGCAGCAATAAATGGGGAGAAAATAATATCATGCAGTGCATGATCATCAGATATCCACTCGACTCCGGCTTGACTCATTCTCTTTCCTGGGCAGAGCAGACAAGACCCGGGCCCGAGCAAGTACAGAAAAAAGCGTAATAAAAAAACTTGTGTTTTGTTAATGCATCATTATTGCATTGATGATCGTACCATGCCAAAGAAAAAATTGGAAGTGCCTTCAGTACTTTCTATTGTTTTTCTGTGCCTCAGCTTGGTGTAATGGAAAAAATGTAACTACTGCTTATTACTTACCCAATAATAAGCTCAAGTGGGAGGAAAAAAGTGGAGAAGGAAAAGGAAAATCATGAAACTCCAATCTTTTTCTGAGTCAGTCAGATCAAACAAATGAGAAAAATATGAAAAGGAGGAAATCCCTCGATTTTATATGGTCTATGCCATGAGATGAGATGAGCAATCATGACCACTGAATGATTATTTCAGGATCCAACTCCAGCTCGAATCCAACTGAAGTGAGGATTTTGGATTTTGGAGGAATGAGGGAATGAAAACTGTGATAATAATAATAAGGATGATGATATGAAGTGATGTGATGGGCTCGTGATGAATGAACTCTGGAAATGATGATGATGAGATGGATGGATGGTGGATGATGAGTTCACATTTAAAAGAAGAAAGTTGTTCTGGAGCATTTCAAATATTTCTTCTGGAGGAAAAAAAGTCCACCCATCCCATTTCCCATCGGATCGTTTCTCTAGATCCCGTTTTCCATTCCATGATACTCGAGCAGAGAGAAAAGCCCATTTTCATCATCATCATCTTCTTCATCATCCCCGTTGATCCGTGTAATTTGGAGCATCAATCAACGTATCAATTTCACTCGAGTTTTCCCTGGAAATGGTGCGGGGATATGGATAGATCGAGTTGGGCTTGTTGAAGCTGAAGGAAAAGTTTGATTCCCAATTTTTTCCTCCTCCTCGTTTTTTGGAAGCTTAGATAAATATGAAGAAAAAGTTTGGGATTGAGATTATAATGTTGATCTCGTAATAAAAAAGTGGAAAGGAACAAACTTTGCTCTGGGGGAAATAATATCGCTCGTTATTATTTCTGAACACATCTCCCCATTTAAAAATATACATAGAAGTAGAGAATTCATTCATAAACTGTTATACTTTATTCCAATAAGCTCTTTCTTACGGTTAGAGTTGATGAAAAATATCAACGTTGAGCAAACATCAGGGGTAATATTAACACTTCTGGGAAATGCCCCAACCGGGCTCACTTGCCTCACTGCCAATTCTGGACTTTTTCCCTTGCTTTTCATATAATCTGATACTGATATAATTCGAAACAGAACGAAATCTTCTATTCAATATTGGAGAGAAAGGGTTAGATTTTTAGATGTGTTATGCACTTGGGCATTAGCATGCTTGAACGGTGGGGGTTACCCTGAAGCAAAACTTTCCACTTGAATAAGAAGTTGGAAAAAGTCAATAAAACGGAATGGGCAAATATAAAAAAGTAAGGAGGTCAAGTCTGGAGTCTGCAGTTGAGCCCAATTTTCTGGTTGTACTGATCGCGGATGAAGAATTGGGGAAGGAATTTGAATTCCCATCAGGATTGAAAACTGTGTAGGTGCAGCAGGTGCATTGGTCCAGCTTCCATGAAATCATTGAAATCCGAGTGTGAAGATTACGATTAACTTCTTTCTGGATAGCCCTTGAAAGCGAATCCTGCTTTTCGTTGGTGGTGATCTCCAGCCAGTTTGACTGATTAAGAGGACCTTCAAAACTTGACTGAGATTGGCCAGATTAAATGGGCTTCGTACAACAAAATACCATTAATTTATTTACTGACTAATTGATATTTAGTACAGGCTACTCTTTGGACACCCTATTCTTCAGGGAAATTACGCATTAATTATTTGCGACCTCGGTCTCAATCCCAATCCTTGTGAAATCCAATACGGATCACTTAGGTGCAAAGTAAACGGATACCAATGATATTTAGTACAGGCTACTCCTTGGACACCCTATTCTTCAGGGAAATTACGCATTAATTATTTGCGACCTCGGTCTCAATCCCAATCCTTGTGAAATCCAATACGGATCACTTAGGTGCAAAGTAAACGGATACCATAAACCATGAGTTTTTTCCTTGAGTTTCCCAATCCCGGCCAACTTCGAAGGAGAAATGTTTTGGTTGTAGAGTAGAACCCGAACCCAAACTAATTTTTTCCCCTGGAACGCAAACCCATATTTATGGGATGGGGTTAGAGCAGTGGAGTGGAGTGGAGCGGGTTGAGTTGAGTTGAGTGCGACAGTTAAAAGTTTTTCTCCTTCAATTTTATGCTTCAGAGGGAGAAGGTAAATGTCAGAAGGCATTCATGGAATAACGATTCTATTCTATCCATATCCCATTCCTTTCCATTCAGATTGGTTGGATCCGGATCTGGATGGTCCATTCCGGGGAAAAGTATTAAAATTGGTGACATAAATACAATCTCCTGAGATATGAATGTGGAAATGGGGAAGCAAGCAAACACGATGTCGCCTAATTTTTTTGCCTCTCACTCCTTCCCTCTTTTTTAATCTTCCCAGAAGACATATACGGAGAATTTGGCGCCTTATTTTTATTCTGTGTCACTTCGTGGAATACACTTGGATATTTTTCTGTTTTTTTACGACTCCAACTCCACCTCTCCTTTCGGGAATGTTGATTTGAGTTCAGTTGAGTGGAGGTCTGTGGGTAATGGG
Organism: Tyrannoseira gladiata; assembly: GCA_027744355.1. Taxonomy (NCBI): domain Eukaryota; kingdom Metazoa; phylum Arthropoda; class Collembola; order Entomobryomorpha; family Entomobryidae; genus Tyrannoseira; species Tyrannoseira gladiata. Next base: position 7,738 of record JAHZNH010000047.1, read on the forward strand.
AAGGGGAAATGCACTCACCAGAAAACACCCAAAAAACACATCGACTCGCGAACTCGCTCTCGCCGGATCCATCCCAATTCCAGGTAGTAGTTTTGGTGGTGGTGGTGGTTGTAGGGGGAAAAATAGCGAACTCTAACTCTCAAGTCGTCGCCGTCGGATGTAGTTCATTGCGCTTAATAATGTGATTTTTTGACAGGGTTGGTCTATTTCTCGCAATTTTTTCCCTCTTTCCCCTCCCATTCCAAACATCTCTTGATGTGATGTGAGATGTGGTCTTTGCTGCTGCATACTTTACTTCACCACAGAAAAAAACACATTCGAGCTCGAGATGAAAGGCAGGATCGAGTAAGCACTTTCACCAGAAATGAAATGAAAAACTTCAAAAAGACAGATGAATTCAGCAAAAAAAAATAATGTGGAGGTAGCAGCATTTTTTCTTTCTCCTTTGGAAGAGATGGAGAAAGAGTTCCCCTTAGTCCCAGACCCGCTTCATTTTTACCTGTGGAGGGAAAAAAGAATAACGCTGAAAAAATTGTTTCCCGTATACAACCTACGGCTTAGAAAAGATATTCCGGGGAAAAATGTGAGCAGTCTTTTATCTCCAGCTTGAAGGAAAGTCCCCTTCACTGCGCTGCACTGACTTCTAAGGTATTACCTATTTCACTGACTTTGGGCTTAGGTCACTATATATTTTTTTATGAAATGAAAAAGTTCAAAAAGACAGATGAATTCAGCAAAAAAAATAATGTGGAGGTAGCAGCATTTTTTCTTTCTCCTTTGGAGGAGATGGAGAAAGAGTTCCCCTTAGTCCCAGATCCGCTTCATTTTTACCTGTGGAGGGAAAAAAGAATAACGCTGAAAAAATTGCTCTCCGTGTACAACCTACGGCTTAGAAAAGATATTCCGGGGAAAAATGTGAGCAGTCTTTTATCTCCAGCTTGAAGAAAAGTCCCCTCCACTGCGCTGCACTGACTTCTAAGGTATTACCTATTTCACTGACTTTGGGCTTAGGTCACTATATATTTTTTTACGTTTTTTCTTCTTGGTTAATCCCACCCTGCCCATGTGAACTGAAAAAGGGGGAAATCTCGATTACATTACTTACGTTCCATTTTTTTCAGATTTCGCGACCAGGTTGCGGATGACTGGATTCAGGATTTGGGATTTTGGATTCCGTGAGCATTGAGCATATAGAGGCGCTCAGTCAGACGGGGAGATCTGACTTCACTTGAGTGAGCTTTCCAGGCAACGGCGGCAGCATCGCCGCTTTATTATATTAACCTATTTATAAATGCTCGCCATTTTTCAACTCGGAAAATGGACTGATAAAGCGATATAAAAACGAAGCTAAAGCCTTCCCTCCTCGCCCTAACTCACGGTCCCCTAAAACACTCTAACTGGAATTGAAATGGATTAATATAAGGAGGGAGTAAAATGGTTATGAAAAAAAATTGCGAAAAAAAGAGAAACGCTCAGCTCAGAGAGGGGGAAAATAAATTGCATACTTATACCTACATTAGTTCGTGATGAAAATGGCTGGAGGAAGGTTCAATTCTTTACTGGGGAGGATTCCGTGAGCATTGAGCATATAGAGGCGCTCAGTAAGACAGGGAGATCTGACTTCACTTGAGTGAGCTTTTCAGGCAACGGCGGCAACATCGCCGCTTTATTATATTAACCTATTTATAAATGCTCGCCATTTTTCAACTCGGAAAATGGACTGATAAAGCGATATAAAAACGAAGCTAAAAAGCCTTCCCTCCTCGCCCTAACTCACGGTCCCCCTACAACACTCTAACTGGAATTGAAATGGATTAATATAGGAGGGGGTAAAATGGTTATGAAAAAAAATTGCGAAAAAAAGAGAAACGCTCAGCTCAGAGAAGGGGAAAATAAATTGCATACTTATACCTACATTAGTTCGTGATGAAAATGGCTGGAGGAAGGTTCAATTCTTTACTGGGGGATTTCGGAATGTCTTCCACTTTAAGAGAGAAATTGCTTTTTCCAGGGATCAGCCTTAAGAAGCGATTAAGAAAAATGAAACCTCTTCCTCTGACTTAAAGATTGTTTTGGAGGGAGGAGGCTTAAAGAAATCAGAAGAAGAGTTTCGGATATTTCTTTTTGCTGTTTCCTCTTCTTCGGCTAATGTTTTCCCCTTTGATGGGACATTCCCACTATAATCCAGTATGAGTAGAAGTAGTAATAGTGAGAGGGAAAGTTTTTCTTTTTTTTGCCTGTAAATAAAGTTGAGAGTGGAAATAGGATATTGAAATGCCCTTTGTAGCGTAAACAAAAAAAAGTAATGTGAGCTGAGCTGAGCTGGGCTGAGCTTGAGCCAACAGCAACAAAGAGCTTTGTATCGGGAGTCGGGATCAGAAGCAGAAGTAAAAGTTGGAGGAATAATGGATAGATAGCTGGATGGATGGATGCTTTTTTCCGGTTAGGAAGCCAAAGCTGAGAAAAAAAAGAGAGCATTTTTTTAGCATTTAGTCGCACTTGATTCGATTCGCCTTTTTTAGTTTCTACTTCCATAGTCTCCGAAACGAATCCACTGGAGCAACTTACTGAATGAATGGATGGATGGATAGTCGTACTCGTCGTTGGGATAGCGGATAGTGGAATTTCTTTCCTCTTCAAGCTTGAGTCGTTGAATAAGGAAAAGTTTTT
>JAHZNH010000049.1:0-16076 GCA_027744355.1 Tyrannoseira gladiata
GGCAGGATAGATTCGTGGAGGATAAAGTGCAAAAAGCTTTTGATCTAGAATTCGCTCCGTTTCATTCCACAAGAGAGAGAAAAAGAGGAGAAATTCCCTTTTTTGGGAGAGTTTCCGCTTTATGTTTTCTTTTTTTTTGTTTCGAATTTGGAATTCGAATACAAAAGTTATGAAGTTAAGGAGGAAAACAGAGAAGGGGTTAGAAATGCTACAGAAGTTACACTGGCTGTTCTGTGGTGCTGGTGCTGCTACTGACACTAATCTGGTTCCATTGGATTTACTCATCTTTTCTCCTCCACGGGAATATATATTTTTTCCGGATGTGAATCTCAAAAAAGAGGAAACCAAAAGCGTAGAGATGAAGAGAGCTTAAGTGAAGAGGAGAAATGGTCTTTCTATTCTTTCACAAAAGAGATAATGCATGAATGAAAATGGTGGTGGTGGTGGTGGATGAGGCTATGGTGCAAAAAACAGGAGTTTTCTCTGGTTTTTTACGCGGGCAAGACAACGGAAAGAAATAAATGGTCAGCGGAGGAGTTCATACAACTACAATCTCGGAATTTATGTGCGATGCGGTGATGACGATGATGATGAGGATGAGCATCATGGTGTAGTAAGCTGTAGTTGTAGTGGTCCTATTTTTCGCTATCCAAGGAGGAGGCAAGAGAAAATGTGAATTTTTTAACCTCTTTTCGAGATTCCCTAGGAAAAAATCTAATTTTTTTCCGGTATGATAAACGAAAACTGCTGTGGGATTGCAATTGCAAAAAAACACTAAGGAGGTCTATGCCCTAGGAAAAGACCAGGAAAAAAATAGAAATGAGGTGGTGTGGATGGAGTCGGGAATGGGAAAGTGCAAACCGAAAACTAATTCGCACTTTTTGGAGGAGAATCCTCATTTGCCCATTTCATTTCTTCGAAGATATAAACATATTTTTTTGGGAGCCATGTGTCCCGATCGTGTTTTTAGGATTATGGGAATTTACTTCCTTGTTAATCGGGGAAAAAGACAAGGAGCTTACATGAGGAATTATGGGGAAAGTGGAAAAGTATTCAGGGTGGTTTGTGGGGAAATGAGAAGTCTGAATCGGGGATTTATTCTTCTGCTCCCCATCCATTTGTTTCCATTCATATTTTCAAGCTAATTAAGATCAAGTGAGGAAGCTCGCAATAAATTAAGGTTGTTTTTTTTCCTCCCCGATCAGATTGCGATCAGCTTGGCTCCGCTCAATATTGCTCAGGCCAGGTCCGACCATCGAGTCAGGCGAGAATGGAGTCAAGCAGGATCGGATCGGATCAGAGCTGATCAAATCCGGTTAATTTCGCGAGAAGACATAAGGCTCTCGGGCACGTCTGGGCGGTATCAATCCCGACGGCGAACTTCTTTTTGTTTATGCATCACCAAAACGAGCATTGACACGTGAAAGTCTCATGAAAAACAGGAATAATCCTGAAGGCTTAGTGAATATACCGGAGAGGAAGGAAGGAAAAGAATTTCGGAGTTTTCGGATATATATGCTCATCTTCAGTACCCATATCNAGGCTTAGTGAATATACCGGAGAGGAAGGAAGGAAAAAATTCGGAGAGTTTTCGGATATATATGCTCATCTTCAGTACCCATATCAGTTTTCCTTGTGCCTATGAATCTCGTTCGGAAGCGGAACACGTCTCTCCGCGAGATAGGCATCAGCATCAGAATCAACCTAAATAAATAACAAAGTCTGGTCCTGGTCCCGGTCTCAGTTGGAGGAGATTCATTCATGAAAACGATAAGCCAAAAAAACGCATTTTATTTATTTCCCTTCCCACCTTCCTCCTTTGTTGTTGGAGGGAGGGAGGTAGCTAGTTTACTTACTTACCTGAAGCACCAGAGAAAGTTATATATTTTTTCGGGAGAGAAAAGCAAACACAACAAATCTCACGGAACTGACTGACGAGATTTCTCCTTTGCCCATGGGTTCACGGCCAAAGCAATAACAATCGGATGGCAAATGAGAATTGGATGAGATGAGATGGGATGGGATGAGATGGAGACTGAGTGAGTGAGTGAGCAACTGAGCGACTGAGGTGGAGAGAAAGTTTAGGCTGGGCTGAGCACTAAAGTGGGAAGGAGGAAAAACGCTGTTTTATTTAATGGAACAGAAAAAAAGAAAGCGAGAGAGCGGGCGGGCGGGTGAGTCGGGAAAAGGAGAAAATGTTTTATTTACGATGCAATTCCGATTACCGAGCTCTCCCTAATGTTTATGGCACGCACCACACACATGCAACACCAAACAACAAGAAGAGAACACCGCAGTAAGCAAGTAAATACATGCTTAACGTGCGGCGGCGGGTCATCTCACGAAACGAACGAACAATGTTAAAAACTATTTATGTTTTTCTCCCTTTTGTTCTCCACTCGAGATGAAAAAAAGCGTGCATTCTGGATTTGTTGTGGCGAGAAGACCAAGCCGAAGTTGAAGTCATTCAGATGAGTTCAGTCAGTAGTAATAACGTAAACTAGGCATCAACCAAAACCAAACCATCTCTCGAAAAAATGCACTAAGATGGATGGGAGGAAGTAGCTATAGTAGTCCTGGAGAAAGCAAGGAGGAAGAAAAATAAGTAATAGTGCTGGATGGATGAGTTGGGTAAGAGAGTGAGTGGATGTAAAAGATGGGAGGAAAAATTACTAATTTAAAAAAAAAACTAAAGCCCAAGCTTCGTCGGCTCCCTGCCATAAATCATGATTAAAAAGTTGAGCCCCGGAAAAAAAACAACAACAATGCAATGCGAGCACGAAAAGCACTAAAAATAAGGGCTAAGGAAAGGAAGTATGAATGAATGGATGGATGGATAGGGAAGAAGGAGGAGTTGCCTGCTGTAGTGCTAATTGATCGCAAACTTTCTGTATTAAATTGTGTGCATGCTCTTGAATCATTACACATGAATTTATATGAATCTCGGCGATGGAGAATTCATGGGCTGGAGATGGCTTCCAGGAACCAGGAAGTGAAAGTGGGAGCTGGATAGATATACTTCTGCTTCAAGTCTTTGACTCGGGTTGTGAAGGTCTGAAAAGGCCCCTGGTTTTGTTTTTTGGAAGTTTGGAAAGTTGAGCCGAGTTGGCTTGAGAATCATCACATTTATTATTGGGTTTTAACGAGTTGAAGTTGAAACAGAGCGGCAGAACACATAACACAACCGATTTATTTATGTCATTGTCAGGCTGAGAAAGAGGAGGAATCAAGATGAAGAGAGAAGCTTTCTGAGGATATTCCGTAGACATGTTTGGCAAGCCACTGCAACAGTATAGTAGTAGTCAGCCAGTTTTTTCTGATGCATTAAGCTGAAATTAATTGCCGAGCTTGGGCATTCTATCGTGCTGCAGTAATTACTCGCTTTTTAATAACGCAGAGAAGAGAGAGGAATGATAGGATTAAGGATCTTGTGTGCTCTACTACAATGGAAAAAAGTTTACTACAGCTCATGTTTCTAAATTGTAGCTTTCCTCAGAAAAAATGGGGGAAATTACGGGTTTCGACGATCATTTAATTTGGCTTAATGCTAGAAATGCTAGAGGTTTGTTCCCCTCGTGGTATGGGTGTGAGAAAATCAAAGTGATATTTGGCAAAAAATGCGAATGGAGATGTCTCGAGGAACTTTATTCTGCGCAGCACGTAGGCAAACGGAAGGAGAAGTTGTGGCAAATCATTAGACTCCCAGTAATGTGATTACATTGCGTTGGGGGAAAAGCAGTAAAGACGTTTGACTTCGCAAGGAGTTTATGGCTGAAAATGTTGTGAATGACAAATTAATTGCGGTTCATGGGTGGTTACAATGGTCGTGTAATTGCACACGGGGAATTTCAAATATCCGATAGCAATTAAATGAATGAGTGTCGGTGGATGTACAATGTTCACTTACGGTTTGCTGAAGTGCTCCTGAGGTGTGACATTGAATCATGAGTGATGACTCAGCTCTAGAAATAGGTACAAGGACGATGAAGCAGTAGTAGTCATTATGATAATCTGTTTTGTAAAACTGAGGATAGATAAGCGAGCGAAATAAATGTTCTACATTACAGAGGCATTTACTTATCGTAGGTACTTCAAATGTAGTAGGTGGTGTGGGCGGTCGGTTGTTTGAAAGCTAGCTGAATTCTTGTGTGATATTTTACATGAACAAGGGAATTTCTCGGAATTGTTTTGATTTTTGGTGAGAGATGACTTTTCATATTTAACTTGACATGATTGGAGATTTAGGGATGTGGTAATGTTGAACGCTGATTTGCGAATTACTATTACTATGTGGTGAGCTATTCCTGTAGTAGAACAGATTAAAAATTCCTCGAGTGCGTTTTGCTGCAATTGAGAAGAGGTGAATTGAATTTAATGATCTTACCTGACATGCATATGTGATATTAGTGATTACTTTGATCATTGATCATGATCACATATTTCCATCACATTTGCGCGAAATTGCGCACCTACTTGGTCATTTCTGTTTTGCGATAGACATAATGCCACAAAAATGAATGGGGACAAACAAGTGTAAAAACTTGTAATTAAGATATAGTACAAAGGGATTGTGATTGTGGTCCATTGATAAAATTTTAACTGTGCCATCCAACTAAACAAATTCCTTAGGTACCTTCCCATGATCTGCCTAAATGTTCGTATCAAACAATGCAATGCCCAAGTATTTGTTTGAGTTTGAGCTCGCTTCGCTCAATTGAGAGCAGCGGCGACAAAGATACAGGGCCGATGAGGAAGCTTTTTTCTCTCATTTTTTATTTTCGCATTAAAAGTCTTATCAGCTGGTCGATGTAGTAAACACTACCGTCGGATAAGATTAAGTCAAGCTAGTTAAGCGAGAATCTGTATCTGTAAGCTGTGCATTCGCATTCTTTCAAAATGAATTTTCAGTTTCAGTGTTTTTAACTCATTGTGCAGGAGATAGATTCAAAATCAAAACGAAATATTTACTTGAATAATGAGCATGATCTGAGCCGGGAAAAATTATGAAATAAATTGCAATAAATAATTATTTATTCATTCCGTGCGCTAATGAGTGGTGCCATGAAGCGTGAAGAACTCTTCCATCCAATCCATATGAAAATCTACGGAATTACATGCAATCATTGCATTCCGTATTTACATAGAAGCTCTATAGTCTCAGCGTGTCCGTAATTACTTCATTTTTTACTCACTCCTTTTCTTCCGTAGTACACCATACAAGACTAAGGAGAGCCCCCTACAAATAATTATACAATGCATGAGTACCTATTTATGTGTGTTTTTTTAGGTAGGGCTCTCATTTTCAATTCCTCTCATTCTCCTCTACATCCGTTCATTAGGTCCGCGCCCCTTCGCGTCGGTTGGACATCTTTTGCCAAATAGACCATATAAACGGCAAAATGAAGACGCAGACAGAAAAATAATCATGAAGTATGAAGTGCTCTTTGGCTTAGACCCCATTCTATATTCTGCTATTAGTACTACCTACTCCTACTCCTCATTTTTTTGGGAGAGACCCGCAACAGCATCTCTCATTTCATTGTCTACTTCAACGTCGGATGATGAATTGATGAGATGGGAAGAATAGTCCTAAAGTATTACATGGTGTGGCCTGGCATTTACGAACTGTTGTGTGCTTATTATTAGAGTGAAGCCCAGACCGGACCAAGCCCACCGAGTAAACAAAGATGAAGATAAAGAGCCATTATTAATATTACAATGAGCATTTATTATGATGATGGATGCGGCGAAATGATATCGACAAATGGGGACCATTACAGCATCACATCATCATCACCATCCAATATTTACCTTAGCACTTTACCTGTTGGCTTTACAATTTTTCAGTTTCATCCATGAGCCATGTGACATGGAAGTGAACGGGTGAAGCGTTCGCATCAATTCAGCTCAGTTCATTACTTTGTTCAGTTCTGTGTGGGGAGAGGAGGAGGATTGTAGTAGAATGGCAGTGATTATCTGTGTTTTCCCTGTTATCAACTCTAATTTTGGATTTAAAACACGGACTTGAGTAATTATATCCCATCCCTCACTATCATGGTGCTGTATTGTGCTCTGTGCTAAAGCGTGGGCTCCGGAATAGTCAGATAACACTAACTAATTGCACCTACGCATTTTCCTTAGGTATGTATGATGATGGGGGCGTGTTGCTGAAACTTCCTTGAGTACAATGGCAAAGTAGAGAATAAGTATATTCAAAGTATTTAAAAACCGGATAAGGGAACGAAACGATAGAATTTAAAGATATACCTAAGTATATAGTGTAGTTATTATTGTTGTTGTTTTGGTCTCAAAGTTTTATTTTTAATTTCTCTCTGTTGTTCTTTCACAGGCTGCCAGCTCGCTCGCGCCCAGTGACAAATTTCACAAGAATCCCCAAGAGGGTCATCACAGCAATGCTTCTGCTGTGGAGTCGAATGGTGGTGGTGTTCTCCACACTTATAACAATAGAAGAGCTTCGTCGACTTCGAGTTTGAATGGCCGTAGTAAGAATCTTGGTGGAAGTAGGCAATTTTCCCACAGTGACGAGATTGAGGAGGAGGAGGACTTGCTGCTTAATGAGGAAGAGCAACTTCTTCACCACCAGCTTATAATACAGGGCAGCCTCACAAATCACGGTGCATATAATAGCTATCACCATCATCCGAACAATGTCGGCTCCAACGGAATCGATAACTTTGTCTAGTCACCAACAACAACAACAACTACTCGAGCAGCAGCAGCAGCAGTATCCACCTTATCTGGTCTACAAAAGTAATCATAGCAGCAACAGTGGGAACGGAAGCCACTCGATAATTGAGGGAAGCACGAACGGCAGTGTTGTTGAAGGGAGTAGTGGTAATAATAAATACTATTATTACTACTACTACAACGGCCACATACTATCCCACAACTGAGGAATCACTACTCCCAGTCCCGCCGGATCACGCGCAGGTAGTCATCATGGGTCGTGTGGGGGAAGAGATTACCCACCTGACTGAGAGCCCTGCTAACGGAGGCACGCATCATCACAATCATTTCACTGGAGGAGGAGGAGGGGGTAATCATCATTCTAATGTCCTCTTTAAGAGTAAGAGTGGCTCCACTGTGATGAGTCATGAAAACAGTCCTCAGTCGCGACGTGGCTTCAGGGATACGTTCATCAATGGTATGAGTCCTGCGCATCACGCTCACTCCGCCGATTCAAGTCCTCTCCATAGGTCGGCTAGTGCGACGAGTGCGAATCAATCTGAGAAGTACAATAATGTGAGTGCGGGGGGAGCGAACGGGAAGATTGAGAATAAGAAGTGGTACAGTGGCCTGTTCAGAAGGAACAAGTCGTCGGGGAGTAAGAACTCCACTGGTGGGAATGGTGCGCCCTCCCCGCAGACAAATAATAATTCGATTGTGACAGTGGAAAATGGTGGTGCTTCTTCAACCAATAATAGTAACTGTAATAGTCCGGCGAAAGTTGTGAATAATAATTATGGGAGCAGCTCCCCTATAATTATTCGTCCGACGGTGGGGGGTCACCCCAAGAGAGCGAGTCATAGTATTGGAAGTTCTCCGGCGAGACCTGCTTCCTCGGTGGGGTTCATTAGCACGGATCCTGGAGGGAGGAGCATCCTGGGGCAAAGTGAGATTAATAGGAGGAGCACCGCGAGTGTGACCTCAACTCCGAAATTTGTGAACGCGGAGAGTCAAACGAGGGCGAAGGGGAAGTTGTCGGAAAGTGATATCTCTACTTGTGATTCAGACTTTGAGTTGGCGATAGAGACCCACCAACTCCATGAAAATCCCCCAGAGCCAGCTCCCCAAGAGAGTGGTGCGAAAGGAAGTGGTAGTGGTGGTGGCGGTGGGAAATACAAGGAGAATTTTCTGGTGCGGAGATTCAGCCGCAGGAAAGCGAAGAAAGCAGCGGCTGCCGCCGCAGCAAAGCAACAGTCTTCGGAGGCATCCTCCTCCGCAAATCAGTACAGCAGTTCTGGATTGGCCAACGGGGGAATTTCATCTAGTCAGAAGAATAAGCACGGCTACCTGGATAATCAGTTGAAGAGGAGGGTGGGAAGCAGCCCAGATTCTTTGAACAATTCCTCAGAGCCATGGCCTAGTTGGGAGACGACGAAGAAACCGACTCAGAGCCAACTCCAGGCTTTGCAGCACCAACAACAACGTCTCCTCCAGAACTTCTCGAGTAACGGGAGTCTTTCAGTGAGTCAGCAAGACGGAGGAGGAGGCTACGTCAGCAATAATAGTAATCACAACACCCCCACAAAGTCATCCAGAGCGGCGGCGAAGCAGGCCTTGAAGAAGAGAGTAGTTGCGAGGAGGGAAAGCTTCCTCCAAGAATCCTCCTCAGAAGATGACACTGAGGAGAAATCCAGTCTTCAAGGATCCTACTCCTCCCTGAATAAAAGACAAAGAGCTTTTAATTACCAAGCGCAACAATTCGCCCAACAGAGATACCTCTTCCCCGCCACTGGGGTAATTTCGAACCCCTCAAGTCCCATACCCGTTCCCATGGAATATAGGCACATGAACGAGGCACATGATGCCTCTCCCGCACTGGTCAGCTACAGTCCGAATTTAAACCGACGATTGATGATGATGGCCGCAGCACAGCAGCAGCAACAACAACAACTACAACTGCAGCCACAATTTCACCACAACCAACATCCCTCCTCCGACCACGATCACCCAAACAGTCGCATTCAAAGAAGTAGTGGTCAGGCCATTTCAAATCCGGGCCAAATGAGCCAGAATAATGGACCAGACCAGAGTTACATCATGGCCACCGAAATGATTTCCGAGGACCAGCACGTTGTAACAGCTGGACTGAAAGTGCCATTTTTGCAAAATCCCCAGCAAAATCAGCCCCAACACCATAATGGGCACTTGATGTATCCAGATGAGCCTGTTCAATATGCTAATGTCGCTAATGGCATGAGAGGTCGGAGCCTCACTCCTGCCTACAGTGCGGCAACCACTTCAGCTCCTAATGCGTCTGCAATTCATCACGCCTCAGCGACTCCTCCTCCGCCACCCAGGAGGGATTTCTCCAGGTCGACGAATAATGCTTCTACCACCACCACCACAACTCCAAGCTCTGCTGTGTATAGACCCGTCTCCTGCTCCTATTTGGACTCTTACGCAGGCCAGCAGCAAATGATGCAGCAGCAGCAGCAGGGCCAGAGCCCCGTGATTTTTAATGGGAATTACATTTATCCACCGACAACCACAACAACTCCCCAGCATCAACAAATTCACCATCAGCAAGCCCCACAAAACCATTATCATCAATATCAAGGACAGCCAGAGATCATTATGAATGGCTTCGCAAGTCATTTCGCTTCCGCTCCACTGCATAATTTCGACGGCTCCAGTGTTGGTGGCAGTGGCTTGGCAAGATCAAGTCCAAGGCACTTCATCCACGGGAATAATAATCAGACGGAAGTTGAGACGACGAATCGCCACGCGCCATTAATTCGCTCACCAAGTGAGCCGCCATCCATTAGGCAGGAGAGTTCTCGCCTAGCCTCCCCAGCGAAACGCCTACTCTCCAGTCCGATGTCAAACGGGAATACGAGTGAGAACCAAGTGGAGAACTCTGATCAAGGCGGGGATAAAAGCAGTTCTGGAAGCGGAGGTAAAAACGTGATCACCTCCAAACTTGGCTTCCCAGTGCGACGATTACAAGAAGCGAGTAAGCTCGCCTCAGGCTCAGCCCCATCCTCATCCCAGAGTCCAGTGCACCTTCGAGCCTCCGAGTTCTGGAGGAAGAAGGAAAGTGAAACTTCTTCACCTGTTGGTGGTATTACGAGTACTCCTACGAAGAAATATTTGAACCGCATACGCTCCGCTGACAGTTCGCCGTTGCCCGTGCCAAAAATGCGTAAATCTCCGGGGGGAATGGTAGCCTCTAATGAGAGCATTAGTTCGCTCTCTAGCTTCTCGGAGAATGCGGCTAGTCCAGGTCCCCCAAAGAACTGCTCGAGTCCGATTGTGCCAGGGGGCATTAAGAAACATGTTGGGTTTGGAATAGCCCCCATGAAGGCTACTCACAGGGCACAGCTCTCGAAAACCCCGAATCCACAGCAATTGACGTATGGAAATAACAATAAAGATAAAGAGAACAATAACACCCAGCAGCAGCAGCAGAGTGCAGTGGAAAGGTTGAAAGTGCGGATACCGTCCGCACCTGATGGGATTAATAAGATTACAACAACGCCCCCGACGACGAGTAGTGCAAGTGGAGCTGCTAATCCCACCCCAACGACCGCAAGTGAAAGTGGCAATAACAGTAAAACAGAGTCGAATAACAATCCCATCAGAGCCCTAATCGAATTAAATAATGGGAAAACTCCAGGGAGGAATTTGGAGGATGCTCTCAATGAGCTGGAGGATATGTATAAGAGCCTCCGTCTTTCCGACGAGGATCTCCTCGATCGTGCTGAGAGAAGGGACCTCCCAGGTAAAAAATAACAATAACAATTCCAGGAATTTACTCACTCACTCTGTGCGAAAAAAACCCTTTCTATGGAATTGCAATGACCCCCTAAGTGAATTTTTGTGTGAGTGGTAGTAGTAGTAATAATTATTTCTTGTCTTGTTTCAGTTCCGCATCAAGAGCTCCGGGATGCGCCATTAATCCCCATTCCGAAGGCTTACTCCCACTTGGGCTCCGTCGAGTCCTTAGGAACGGGGAGCGGGAGCAGTGGTACAAATTACACTGGTCATTCATCAGAAGGAGTCCCGCAAAGAGTGAGGGCTCCTCCCGTCCGCCGCTCTATAAAACCGGATGCTGTATCGGACGACATGGCAAATAGAAGACTGGCTTTCCCCGACGGAAAACCGCTGGATCCCAGGGTGGTCGTTGCAAAAACTGGATCCTATCTCGCTCGATCACCAGCCTTCTCCCCGTGCACGTCCCCATGTCCTCCGGATGGTGCTCATCATCCCCACCATCACAATAATCTGCATCATGGCTTCCCCCTCGCGTTTCTGGGGCAGGAGGAGCCAGACTTGACTCTGGATGACGTCACCTTCCGCAATTACAAGAGAGCTAATGCGATCCGCGTTATTGATCCACAACCGCCATTCGGAATCCCATTAGGTCCAATTACGGCCGCACCTGCCAACGACTATTTGCACTCGAAGCCGTCAGAAAGCTACCGCCCAATTTTTGGACACCTCAAAACACCAGATGTGGTCAATGATGATATTGCTTTCAGGAATTTGAGGAAGGATCTGGGCCAGGATGCCGCTCTCCAGACGAAGGACTGGACTCCCAGACTATTTAGCCCTAATCGAGATGCCCAGTTTAATTACCCGAAAGTAAAGGACACGAAGAAGCTTAGGGCGATCCGTAGCCTGTCAGCGAATATTACCCACATGATCCCTCCAAATGGAGGAGCAAGACACTCTCCAACGAGCTTCCTCTCCCAGCAGCAGCATCAACAACAACTTCACCACCAGTTCCGGGAGAACGGGGGGAAATGGAGCAGTTACAGTGATTTACATAGACGAGCCTCAGCCGGATCTCCTGCACGAGCCTCCACTTACTTGCAGCCGAGCTGGGTTGAGCAAATTGAAAAAGTGCAGACGAGCACTGAGACGTTGACAGATCATCGGAATTCTAGTCGTCTCTCCACCGCCATCCTAGATCCTCCTGAGCATTGGGAGAGGAAATTCCCGAAGAAGACGGTGGATATATCCGCCGTCTACGATCCGAACAAACCGCGGAGACCGTGGACCGATATCATTTTGGAGAGCTTTGAGAAGGAAAAGCAGAAGGAAATGGAGCGGCTGGAAGCAGAAGCTGCGGCCGCTGCTGCAGCAGAGGCAGAAAACCAGTCTAATAATAAAACGGAGGAGCTGGAGGGAAATGAGGTTGTTGCAGAAGACGATGATGATGTGTTTATGGATGCCTCCGACGAGGTTCCAAACTCCAACTCGGGGAGAATAAATGCAGAGCTTCACCAAAGGAATACTATTAAGATAAGTGGAAATAGTAGTAAAAATAATGACCCCGATAGTATGCAGCAGGGCACTCCAAATATGGAGAAGTGTTCGAATCCTTATCTCCCGAAGCCATTGCCTCTGCTCCCCGGTCAGAAAACGAGACGGGGGAGTTGGGTCGGTGGTGGAGGAGCCACTCCTAGTCATCATCAATCTGAGGGAATGATTTTCCCAGAGAGGAGGCGAAAAAGTTGGTCGGACCTGCCAAAAGATATTGATTCATTCGCCTCATCTACTACTACCAGCTAGTCCCTCCACAATTATGCTCTCGGGGAGCAGCAGAGCATCACCGAAATTATTCAACCCACTTCCGCCCCCGAAGAAAGTACGTCAGATAAATCTCGAGGCTTTTAATAATAATAGCAGTAGTAACAATAATTGTGGGACCGAGGGAGGAAATCTCATCGCCGCAGAGGGACAGAAGAAAATTCATTCATCTTCCCGTAATGGTTCCAATACCACCATGGCATACACCCAGGAAAGCAGCTGTCGGGTGGAGGGAGATAGAGATGGAAGTAATGGCTCGACGATGGTGATGACCCCCGCTTCCCCTGACAAGGTTAAATCGCAATTGTCTCAGAGAGAGAAGGAGGATGAGCTGAATGAACTCATGGACCAACTTTTAAAGGATGCTGACGCATGCAGCGAATCTATTCGAGAGGATGATGATAAAGCATCTTCCCCTACTCTGAAGTCTTCATCCAGGAACGATGACGATGGGAGAAAATCTATTTCAAATAGTTTGGAGAGCAGTAAAAAGTCGGAAATGAAAATGGATGGGAGGACGTCATCATCACCATCAACCGAGGAAAGTTGTAGTAAACAAGATTTATCTTGCACGATAGTTGGGATGATCCCAAAGCAGCAGTCGCCGACACCAGAAACTGATAGAAGTAGTAGTAGTCCACGGAGGAGGGAAAGAGTTGAGCCTGAGCAGCGGCCAAGTTTTGAGAAGCCAGATCCACCAAACACTTCTATTCAGAGCGGAGTAGTGAGTTCCACTGCAGGGGAATCGGAATCAAAAAGTTCAGTGAGGAGGGAGAGCACCACCAGTTCCGCAGTAGGAGGAGGATCGACTCGAGAACTTTTAAAAATTGACAATAGCACCAGCAATGCTGATCATGATGATGGCGGTGGTAATGGAAAAGAAAATGTGGTGAGTGTGCCAAAAGATAGAAATAATGCTTTATCCACTTCTCCCCGCAATGATCCTAGTGGAAGTCCCAACACTCTTGAGAGTTCAAAGAGAGGAGTCCAGTCCTCAATCGAGGATCTGATCGACTCAATCAACGAGTCCCTACCCGAGCTGGAGGCGAGTTGCGGAGGCGCTCCTGCACAAAGTAATACTAGTACTACGCACTCTTCCTCCTCCACGAAGCCGAATGGCAGCTCATCTGGAAGCGGAAGTCCTGCATCATCCATACCAAGTCCCACTCCGGGGAGTCCCCAACCTCCACTCCTGGCCGTGGTGAGTGTGGAAGGTGGAGGAAATCAGGATGATGATGGTTGCGATGACAATCTTCGTAGTGGTGGACCATCACCACCTCCAACATCTGCATTTCCCGTTCCCGCGAAGAGACACCACGTACCCAGCAAGGAGGAGCAAGAATCCCTGTATGAGAACTTGCCCGCAATGATGATGACAGGAAAAATTGCTGGAGGAGGAAATGATGAAAAAGTGTCTGCACCATCATCACATTTCACTTACGACGGAGGTGAGAGTCGGCAGTCCGAGAGGATTCCACCTCTCGTCGTATCGACCACAAACAACAAGAAGAACCAGAACGAGGACACAACAACTCCTCATCCTAGTCGCCACGGAGAAACTCTCGCCGTTAGTGGTGGTGGTGGTGGTCTGCGACGTGATAGTAATAACGATGAGGAGGTGGATAATGAGGAAGAGGAGGAGGAAGCCCAACACAGCAGCTCTCATCAGCCTTCCTCCCTGAGCAGCAATGACTCATCCGAAGTTTTCGGGAGTGGGAGCCCCCGGCAGCATGAAAAGTACCCTGATAGTTGTAGTGCAACGCAACAACACCACTACCACCAAACACTGAGCACTTCGCCAACTAATAAAAGCACAAATACTAATAACTTTAGGGATAATTATAGCAGAAGTGGGGGAGAGCAACAAAAAACTTCCCCACTTACCACTACTACTTCTTCTTCTTCCAACACTGTTCCTTTTGACGGTAAAAGCTCTTCTCTTTCCTATCCCGACGATAGTAGTACACTCGACAACGACGACAAAAATTCCAACCGAGTGAGGGATACCAGATCCACCAAGAACAACAATAGTAGCAGTGGGGGTAGTCCTACTGGGGATCGTGAGGATGTGGATGCTCTAGATGAGGGGCGAGTGGGGAGGGGGAAGGTTATCCAGAGGACGCGTTCCTCTTCCTCAACTACTTCATCCTCCTCCTCCTCCACCCAACATTCGAAGGAGGCGGTGGTGATGCGAAAAAAGTCTGAAGGTGAGATTTCCTCTTCAAGTGACGATGAGGAGCGGAGTCTTTCCTCCCCATCCTCTGTACTATATGACTGGCTCTCCAGGTGGAATGGAGTCTTGATCTTTGCATGCTATATCATTGCTTTCCTCCAGTCTTTCGCTACGTTTGAACTACTCCCCGGTTTTGGCATCTTTCTTGCAATCCTTGTTTTCTTTGCCTATCTTCTGTAAAAAAAATATATATATTAATCATTATCTTAATTTACTTTTTAATTGTTTTGTTTTAAATGTGTTCTAAGATTTTATTTGTTTTATTTTCCCCTCTTGTCTTTTTCGGTTGGAGTTAATATAAAAAATTATTACTTACACATTATTATTATTATTCTCTTTTTCTCTCTAATATTCGCACCATGTCACACGCAGCACATGTATTATCCAATTAAATTTTTTGGGAAGTCGATCTGATCTGATATGATAATGACATCAGGTTAAGTTGCATCTTTCGACAAATCACATCTCCAAAATGGGTCAATGGCCGACGGTGTGGTAAATATATGTAAGGTGTAGTTAGCTATATCACATTATTATTAAGATTAGGGAGTGAAATGCCCTTACGTATTAAATTACATAGCAATATCAACATTCCCCCCCCAACCAAGAAGTAAAAATGAAGGGGAAAGTTGTCACAGCGTCAAGTTTGTGTGCATCTTTAATTTGCATGCATGCCAAAAAGTGCAACGAGCTTTATAAATAAGTTGTTGGAAGGCCCGATCACGGTTTATATTCTCCCAGAAGTTGGATTCGATTTACCACTAACGTAAGTTTAAGTTGCGTGGAGGGAAAAATGGGACCGAGTCCAAGAATTACGTAAGAAGTTGTCTCCTCATTATCAAAGGAATGTGAAGTGTTGTGTGGTGATAAAAGAGAAGATTTTTGGGGGATTCTGATTCTAGGATGTGATTCCGTATTCTGCGATTTTATTTGAACGTTTTTTATTGAAATTCGAAAGTCGATTTGCGATTGGTGCATACAATTGTATTTACCACTACCACAGCGAGAAAATGCCAAACGCATAGGCTTTCCCTCATTTTTAAAACATCATTGCTTTTAAGATCTGAGGCATCACAGTCATGATCAGTAGTCCTGTTTACCAGTTCCTTGGAACTCAAAAATATATAAAGCCTACTGTACTCTGTCGACCTGGTTGATGATGAATAATCGTGTGCATGTAGATTTTGTATTGTAGCGCCAAATACCCAAAAATTCTGAAATAATCGAAGCTTTGCATTTTCAAAACTCTCAACCAATTTCGTTCACTTCGCTTCTGATTCATCCCATCTCTTCATGGTTGCACCACTAAAAAACTTAGTTTTTTGCATTTGGTGAATTTCCAACAAAAAAAACCTCGATTCCTCCGCAGTTGGATTGGAATTTGGTTTGAACTCCGGTTTGGATACGTCAGATATCCAACCCGAAAGAAAATACTCTGAGCCTCATATCTCCCCACTTTCCGTTTTATTTTTCAAATCGAGGAAGAGTATCACCGTACCAAGCTTTACTTTAGGACACGGATCATGATTAAGATGATACGACTTTCTGCGAAGCGAAAGCT
>JAHZNH010000050.1:0-11351 GCA_027744355.1 Tyrannoseira gladiata
TTGCTGCTGAGTAAATAATGAATGATGTTTGCTTTTGTCTTGTAATAATAGGTTTTCCTGATGTGAGTGTTCCCCTGGAGATCAGTCAGCTTCAACGCGCTCGTAATAATAGCCTGAAAACGGAAATGTGCGCATCAAAGGTAAAAAACTTGATATGAATGAAGAGAAAGGGAGCTAAAGCCTCCTCTTCAGAATATGCTTACGTACATATGTACATGCACACACGCAAATGAGGTCTACGTCTATTGTAGCTTTCATCACAAAATTCTTCTTTTGCCTCTTTAGCCGTCAGGGATTTAAAACATTTATTCATAAGAAAATGTACAGTAATGTACTTATATGAAAATGGGGAAATAATGGCAAAAGATATTTGCAGTGGTGAAATGGCATTGTACATATTTTCATCCACATACATATAAATTTTTAATTAGGGGTCGGAGTCGTAGGATTTTTGGTGAGACTGAATTGAGTACAAGGCTCAGACCAAATCATCTTGAAGAGTTTTGTTGTTTCTTTTTTATACAGGTATGCGGAGATGTTGTGATGGGGTTGGATTGTGGTGCAGAAGTAAACAATTGGTTGTCGGAAGTGTTTGGCCAACCAGGCCTGAAATTGATACGGATGTCACCAGACCATCAAAGAAAACCAAGTGAGTTATGTGTCAATAGATTGTAGTTGGAGTATTACAGTAGTCATTCTATTCTATCTAAATATCTACCGCATAGCATTTGCTTTTTTGCACTCCCTTTCGCATCATCACTCCCATTTTTGTACTCCCTTTTTTCGCCAAATAAGCTACCTAGCATCATCATCCGGCATTTACGTCATCACATCACACCCCGTAGACGTACCCTTCAAAGAGGGTTGAAATGTTTCAATAGGCTTCCCATCCATCCATCTAAGGGAGGAACTTAGGCACCCGGGAGAATTCCAAGTTTTCCAAGATGAAAAGGAAAATGCTCATATGGATGCTATATACCTTATTCATGTGGATTTTTTTGTTCAGTTTTGTTTTCCACTTCCAGTGCCTTGGTGCTTTACAGGTAGATGTTTTTGTTCATAAATTCATCCCTCCCGGCGAATCACTAGAGCTGACGATAGGAGCCCATCCATTTCTCTGAAATGAAATCCCCGCAATCCAAATCATCCAGGAAAAACCTCATTCAATTTAGTTGGTGTGTGCCGCAATACAACAAAGCAAATAAAGGGGAGGAAGGGATTTAATTGGGGCTCCATGATATCTTCATCATCAATTACTTATGAGTATGGTATGATATGATGGTATGGTCGGTCCTAAGTAAATCATCCTCATCAGTCTGAAAGGTGGCAGGGGCTTGGGAGAATTTTCCGGGGGCGAAATGCTCTACCTTATCCTCCAAAAAACCACATAGAGGAGCAGACACGTCGGTTTGGTTTGGTATTGTAACGATTTCTCTAGTTTCGGCAGATATGTTTTCAATCTCGAATAATGCCTTGGTAGAAGCTCCATTTGTTTGCAACCCTTTCTCCTTCGTGCTAATAATTATTATTATTGTTGTTGAGGTGTATAGGAAGAAAAGCATGTGGTCATGAGGGATCCTGATATGTGAAACTGATACAGTCATAAAATATCTCTGGAAAATGGGGTACATTGAATGATGAAGAAAAGTGCTGCGGCTGTTGCTACTGCTTTCACTAGTAGCCCTGGATGATTCCTTCCTGTTCCTAGTTTCAGCCATGGCGATCCCCTAGGGAGTCTCAACTAAACTGAAACGGAAACCTGTCAAGGGAAGGTTCCATTATCCTTACGACATAACAAAAGCAAAACATGCGTGGCTGCTTCTAGTCCTGGTTGCAGTAGCAGCGTACCCCTTCCCAATTTTTTTCTTAAAATGTTTGCCTCATCTCCCCATCACAACTGGGAAATGGAGCTGGGAGAAACCACGTTCGGCCGGAGAAGAAGAAATGAGCTCAGAAACTTGTTATTTCTTTAAAACTCCATCTCAAATGTCAAGAAAAACAAGGAGTTTAGTAAATGAACCACCAAAAATATAAAAAAGCCACCACCGCAGTGCCGAGGTTGAACTCATCGTGTGGGCAATGTGAATTCATAAGCGAAGGCAGGGAAGTTTTCTGGGATTATGTGTTGTGGAGAGCAACCGAACTCAAAGCTTAGCCTTACAACGGAACACAATGGTCTTTAGAAGATTATGCCTCTGATCAGTCTGATCTGATCTGATCTTATCATGAGAGAACTTCAAAACATCAATTTCAATTAGCCCTTCCGTACCTGTCACTAGTTCGCCAAATGAGGCAGTCAAAATATAAAATTACGGATTTTCCCTTCGGAGCACAACTCTCAAGCCAAAGGGCAACACCATGGCTAGTTATCTACAATTTAGATTTAGATACATTATTTTCAATTCCCTGCCTTGCTTTTGCAGAGCTTACGATAAAAAGTGAACCCGCGAGAGCTTTTAATGAATTATTTAGTCAGCAATGTGGCTTGAAACATGTTTTATGAGTTGATTAGTTTGCTACATCCAACAAATCAATCCAGTTATTTTACAATTCAATAAATGAATAATTTTAGTGCAGGGAATTCAGGTGCATTTCAAAAAATCATTGATTTATATTTCAAAAGTGCATACATGCCTTTTGGGAAGTAGGCGGACTGACGGACAAGCTTCAGTAAGCTTAAGAAGCGCGAGTGGTATTTTGACATCGACAAGGACATAAATAGCAACGACGACGACAGGAAGAGTGCGCATCCTAGTATCCTAGTAGCTGAACAAATCCTCAATCTACCCATGAGGCTTAAAGTATTCCAAGAGGCTTTGTTTCCCAACGACTCTCTTCTCTGGGTGTCTTCGTTAGATTTATCATCAATTACATTTCCAGTGGACCGGTCACAGCAAATCTAAATACCTATAAACTTGCACATAAATACATACATACTTATTGAAGAACATACTTTTCCCGAAGGCAACGATGTGCGCTTGAGCAGTTCATGTTCACATTGCATTTTTTGTTTCTAAAATCAAAAAAAACTCCTTTCTTCTCTTCACTCCTATGACCTAATTCAACTCTTCCGGCTTGCAAGTGAATTTTTCTAAACCTTTTTGTCAGCTCGACAAATTCCTAAGAAATACATACCTCATAAATTATAAAATCTTGGCAATTTTTCTCTATCTGTAGCATTAATCATCATTAAAAGTGCAGAAAAAAGTCATCTGGGTAGGTGAACTTCTTAAAATAAACGGTGTTGCTTTAAAACACTATCTTGAACCTTGAAGCAGTCTCATCAGTGTCGGGTGGTCGTGGGATCCTAAAGTTTGAATTAAAACCTGTGTGTGATGGGACTAACTATTTTTGTGTGGGGAAAATCTCGGCCTTCTTTCATTATTATATTGTTTTTGTTTCGTCCTCCATAATTTATGAGGTTTATTAAGGGCAATGTTTATTTTTCCTCGTGCAGGGATGCGGTAGTGCTTTTGTTCACATGTAAAATGCACGGAGCAATTTCCATCCAATTTCTTTGCACCTTTCACTCTCACACCTGCAAGATTACCATCCTCCCGCTCGATCCAAGGACTTGGATGGAAGTTTTGGAGTTTTGGATGGTTCAGAACCCAAGCAGCCATATAGGGAATTCCTCGTGGAGGAAGAAATGATATGAAAACATTTTTTTCTGGGAATATACACATTAATGCATCCGCCGCCATACAGGGACTCTGGCTCATACGATAACGTGAAAATGAAAAAAAAATCTTGATTATAGTTTTGCACCTGGGAACTTTACCCGAAAAAAAGGAAGAAGATTGTTCAGCTTCCGCCATTCCGTTGCCTCGCCGTTATTTTCTCATCAAGGAAAAAATCTCAGAAACAACTACCATGCCAGTACAAAGAATAACCTAGCTTTCGCTCCAGTAATGTAATGGCTCGTGTCAAGGAATGAGGGAGGGTAAGTAAGTAAAGTCGCATTCATGTGTGTGCCGGTAGATTACTACAGATCCACCATGCATCTTAGTCATACTCATCATCACCATCATCTTCATTTCTAAACTTTATTTTTTTTGTTTCATCAAACAATTCCCTTTCCTCAACTCCACTACTTGGGAGGAAAATAGTTTCTTTAAAACTTAAGTACCTTTCCCGACGAAAAAAGTTTCTCCGCTAATGCTATAGCTGCCGGCCAAGCCAGGCCATGCCACTGCGTGATGGGATGGGATGCGATGCGACCGTGTGGGGAGGGTCGAACTATTTAAGTACTTAATACGAAGCCTTTTTAATCCGGGGAGTTAGCAAGTCTCCAGAATAGTGAAAGTTTATTTATTTGGACATGACGAGATTACACGACACACACAGCCCAGGATAAATAAAAAGTAGTGAGGCGTTAATATGATCTTTAATTTTTTATTACTCCGAATTTTCTCATCTTCCCTGCATGAGAAGATGGAGATGATGTGACAATGGCCGGGGATCCAGGAGACCTGCTATAGAATTCATTCACTCACTCAGAGAAAGTTCTTGTTCGTCTTGAGAGTACTGCAAAGATAGACGAGTATTTTGTTGGAGCGAGCTAGAGATATCGTAACGAAATCAAAATGAATTACTGGCATTACTTGACGCTCTTCTGGGATCGACTCGTTAAGGGATATTGTCTTGCCTTTTCGACTCCGCTATAAGGGCGAGGGATTCCAGAGTGTACATAGAGGTATTTAAGGACGCACTCGTTTCTCGAGATTCCTATAATAGCAGTACCAGTTCATATATGTGCTCTTTTTGATTGCTTGATAATAAACATAAAGTCAGTCAACAGGGGTATCATGCACGGGCATAAAGATAAAGAAAATTATCTCACCTTTAGCTCCCCTCGNAGGGGTATCATGCACGGGCATAAAGATAAAGAAAATTATCTCACCTTTAGCTCCCCTCGCCACCGTTTTCCCCGCAGTAGTTTATGTGCTTCTAATTAATTGCTTTATATACCCTGGGATGGTGGATATGAATATAACGAGCTGGCTCACGACTCACTCGTTCATTATTTTTTCCTCTATTGGACTGAGATTTGGGAGTCACTTTTTTCATCTCTATCTTTTTCCTCTCCTAGTTTCCCTACTCTCGCCATCTTTTTCCAATCTAACTTTGTTTCTGATCCCCAGAGAACTCACTGGATAAGATCTCGCTGGCAAACCACTCGCAATTCCTATATGCTCTCTACGGGGAGTCTGAGACGATTAGCTCGGCAGTTGATCGAGAAGGGGGTTGCTTCGTATTTGATTCCAACTTGGGAGGAAACATTAGATTCCAAGGATCAAATTGATGAGAAAGGAGGGGAATGTGAGGAGAACCAGAAGTCTGACCGCAATCTTTCAGCTGGGCTGGAACAAAAGGTAAAAGAATGAGAAATTTCTTATTTACTCTGTGGATTTACATCCTTATGGATCTTACTGTTGTGTTGTGGAGCATTTGCCTGTCTTTACTTATCATTATATTCGTTAGTAAGGGATGGATAAGTAGGTAGCTAAATATATAGAATTCTTTTTTAAAGCAGAAGGAATAAGCCGACTTGAGTAATGACTGACTTTACTTATCATTATATTCGTTAGTAAGGGATGGATAAGTAGGTAGCTAAATATATAGAATTCTTTTTTAAAGCAGAAGGAATAAGCCGACTTGAGTACAAATCGTAATAAAATGAAAAGTAGGACTCGGTAATTCTCACTTGAATTTAAAGAAACCGATGGGAAAAATAATTTTAATGGCACTTCTTGTCTTCTTGCTTTATTTGGCGCCTTGCATGAACGCAAGGCCGGATTTCGACGATTTGTATTTTATATTTTCCTGTTCTTACATCATCGCGAACATTTTAAGAAGATTTGCTAGCAGTATCTAGTCCTACACTATAATATATAGCATTTTTTATGGTCCACGGGAAACGGAGCGTAACGAGGCATATAAGCCAGCAGTAGACCGTTGTTTTTTCCCATTTTATTTTTGTTACGTTGTTGTTGCCTTCCATCATCGAAAATCGATGGAAAAAATCACGGAAAGAGCAATAATAATAATAATAATCTGGCATAAACACTACTGTATTACTCGGGGAAGTTCCATCTAGCTTGAGTGAGTGACTAGTGACTGGCAAAAGGAGACGAATGAATAAAGTTGTCATTGTTCAAAAGAAAGGAACTGATTGGAGGGAAAAAGGGGGAAGAAATAATAAAAAATGACAAAGGAGAGAAAGAAACGAGAAAGGTGAGGATGAAAGTAAGACTACGGAGTATTTCGTCTTCCTCGAAGTCAGTCACTGTTACTTTCAAACCTTTGAGGAGAAAAAATATAGATTCCTTGGCCGAACCAAATGCATTCATTCACTCCTTCATTCTGGCTGGGGAAAATGGAACAGCATGACATTTCAAAGTTTGGGTGATGTTCTGTTTGGATGAGTATGTCAAACGATATTTTTTTGTGATGAAGAAGGTGGAGTGGAAGGAAAATTATTATTATTTCTTTTCAAACGATATACATGCCTACCTAAGTATACCGGGTAAAAACTGATTGAATGGATCGAGCGTGTGGGGTCGTAAATACGTACTTATATACTTACTTCAGTGATTTTTTTTGGAAAGAAGACCTACAGGAAGCGCATAGAAATGGTTTCATTATATTTATTTCAATTATTATTATTCCAAAAAATAATGATAGTGATAGCATTCCCACTTCCCACCCACCACGACTCGGAGTTCCATTAGGCTGAAAACTGGTGGTTGGGGCGAAACGAGAATTCCCCCATTAGATATTTCCTTCAGATGTCGCATTCCTTTTGCGCCTAATTGTCTTTATTATACCCTCTTTTTCTCTACTTGTTCCAGGTGATAAATAATCTAATCGAGAGACTACGTGGGAACTTTGTGATTGGTGCGTCGTCGTCGGGCTCGGAAGAAAGCACGGGTCCGTTCGAAGAGGAGCAGTGGAGCGGAGTGGAAATTGGGGATATGCTTTTTAAGGTGAGGTGGGAAAAGTACGAGTTGGAGGCGATAATAATAATGGTGGTAGTAGTAATGCACTCACGCTCTCAGAACGAAGCTTGTAGTAGAGATGCATTAAGGGAAGTTATTGTTTCGCCCGTAAATAATAGTACGACATGTTTTATTGAGCTAAAGTGGGAAATTCCGTTGGAAAGTTTCATTTGTTGGCTGGGGTATGTTCGGACCAAATGATACTGGAGGAAAAAACGTTTTCCCAATGCAACTATGCACCAATAGCTGGTCTTTGAGTTTTTGAGCAGTTTTTTTTGGAAAAATGTAGCGAAAAAAATTTCCATTTGCTCTCTGATGTGATAGCATGCCGGTGATCTATAATATTTATTGTATTGAAGTGGTAGATGTAGTAGTAGTAGTAACACCATTATATATTGTTCCCTTCCAGAGCGGTGGACCGTGTACTAGATGCGCTACAATTTGCACTGACCAGAGGACGGGTGAGCGAGGTCCAGAGCCATTGTTAACTCTCTCTGCAATGCGAAACGGAAGGGCAAACTTTGGAATACATTTGTACTGCGTTGGTGTTGCTGACAAGGGTTCTTGTGAAAGTTTGACCGCCACTAGTGCTACCACTATTTCATCATTATTATCGTCGTCATCATCATCATCACCCCGGACAACAGGAGCTGCTCCCATTTCTCCAAGTTTTGAGGAAAAAGTTCACTTTCAAACAATAAAACCTGGGTCCACCACCACCACCACTAGGAGTGCCACCATCATCAATGGCACCAACAACGGAGGAGGTGGTCGTATTGAAGATGAGCCTCTCCACGAGAATAGGATTGCTACAGTTCCCAGCGGGAGGTATTCAGAGAAGAATAATAAAACTCCATTGGAAAGACCTCATCTTGATGAAGATGGAGCGCGCACAGCTCCTATTCCACCAGCGACAGAAACATCCTTACAAGGGAAAGTAGTAACGATGATGGAAATGGACCATGCTACTGCGACTGGTACTTCCTCTGCTGGCAGTGGTAATACTCTTCCTAGTGGACATAACTTGGGGATAAAGTTGAAGAACCAACAATCGTCATCAAATTCATCATCGGAGTCATTCACTCAGACGGGGAGGCTAGAAAAATTGGCAAACTCTTGGATTTCTACTGCTAGTCCTGTACTCGCGATCCACGTAGGGGACCCGGTGAAAGCTCTGAAGGGCCAAGAAACAGGTAAAATATCCACATTGGTGGATGAAATTCAAGCATCTTTGGCTACTTCATCATCATCATCATCATCACAATCTTTAGGCTCTGGTCAGAAGAACTTGAAAAGTCGAAAAATTCTTTGTCCAATATTGCAGCTTCCTCGATGAACACGGCGACGACGGCGGCCGGCAATAATAATGGTGTTCTTCAAAGGAGCAATTCAAGTTCCAGTCCCAATGGTGGTGTCCAATCTCAACTTTCCAAAAAAAGTTTCCAACTTCCTGACGCTACTGCTCCGAGCACTCACTCTGGCGATAAAAAGAAGAATGGGGAGACTTTTTCAGACATGAAGTGTTTGATAGAATCGATTGACTAAACGATGAAAAAAATGCGCCTTCTCGTAATAATTGCAGTGAAGCCAAACTATGCGACTATGTAAGCATATTGAACTAGAAAAAATCGTTCCGTTCCTTGTATTACCACTACACATTCCATTCATCCATTCCTGTTAAATGATGCAATGTTGTTCTATAGCCCATTAAAAGAAGATTTACATTCGAACAAGAAACTAAAAACATATGATGGCGGCTTCACTAAATTCTACCTCTTAATAAGTTGGATGCATTATGTTTTGTAGCAAATCGAATTTTTTGTGATTATACTTCAGTGTGCTTTGTCGAGTAATGTTTTAATGCCATAATGATTCATTCATCACAATCATCAGTCACTCGATTTACGGTATTTTACGGCAATCCAATTACTGATATTTTTGGCACAGAATACAAACACAAACCATGTAAATGACTTTATCCATGCATTGCACTGTTTCCCCTCTCAAACTATTTATTTCGGTGAGAAGAGTGAATGATGAGAGTTTTTTGCCGGAGGGTAAGAAAGGCTCTTTCCATTTCCGCTGAAGTTGTCATTCACAATTTATTATTCTAATTGAAAGCATTCGGATGTATGTATGTGTTTACTCATTATTTTACCGAGAGAGTTCGGGATTGTCCAGCCAAAAAATGGAGTTTGGGAAGCATGAATGAGCTTAAAAGGAAACGTGGTAGAAATCATGGTATAATTTAACGAGTTTTCTGTTTTATCCATCAATTTCATACATGAAACTGAAAACTGAAACACACCTCTATTATAGTCATATAGTCAACTATGTTCCCGTTCGCAAGATGAAGAAAAGAAGGAAACATGGTTTCAAAATAAAAACTAAGCGACCATGATTTTCCTGAAGCCTGGGGTATTATGAGATCCCAAATGGGAGATTTGGAAGCCGGAGTGATCAGAAGTCCGGATGCTCGAAATAATCACCAGAGTACCACTCCCAGTCACTTGATCAGTCGACGAGCCAAATCAGTTGCATCAATTCGCCCTCTACACACCCTTTTCGTTGCCATGATATTTTCGGGGGTTGTTTTCCCGTATTTCGTTAGTGGAAACAAAATAGTCTAGACTCTAGAATCTAGAATGAGTAAATATTTATTTTTAGGAAATATTTTAGGAATCGAACGTGGATTACTATTTTGGATTAAATAATATTATTATCATTATTCATTATTATTATTCACGTAAGTATTTGAGCTGATCTTCCACTTTACTACAAAGATGGCCGAAAAACGAAAACTTAATAGCTCTACATCTGAAGAGGCTATTGAAATCGTGAGCAATGCACTATCCAGAGAAGATCACAATGGCAATAGTTGGTGCGGACAAATGGTGAGTCTTTGAAAGTAAATAATAATTATTTCCAATTTTAATTACCAATTAAGTATTTTTTGATTGATTATCGATTGGAAAACTCAAACTCAATCGTTAGAATGTACTCAAAAACCCTGATGAAGGATCCTGCGAGTTCTGTTCGGAGACAGTGAAGACTGGTGAAGGACTGATGCTGCAATCGTGTCTTCATCTCTTTTGCAGGTAAATAAATAACTTTTTCTCTCTGATCGAGATCAAATCATATTGATTGTACATCTTTATCGTTGTCGTCTTGCTTTCAGGGATTGCTTGGAGGTGAGCATTCGAGGACAAAAAGACCTCGTCAAAATACCATGTCCCATAGAACAGGAAAAGATGTGTGGAGGATTCCTCAGCGATGCGGAAGTGAAGGAGGTGAGATTCTTGATTGTGTTGGATTGATTTATTTAATTAGATACACTGACACCAACCACACTCAAAAACAATATCTTGTATTATGTTCTCTTTATAAATTGCTTAGGTCGCACCCCCTGAAGTTTATCAAGAATATATAGATCGTTCGATGGCGATCGCAAAGAAGAGGATGAAGAATGTGTTCACGTGCAAAACGGAGAACTGTGGCGGGTGGTGTGAGTTTGAGAAGGGAAGGAGGACGTTCATATGTCCTCAGTGTCAGGAAACCAATTGCTTAGAGTGCAACGTATGAATGAAAAGCAATCAATTTTCTAAAGAGGTTTTGTATCAACTAAGATTTCGAAAATAATGATGTTTTGTTTATTTATTGGCGTAGGCTATTCACTCTGGGGTTACTTGCGCCGAGTATATTAAATTGCGAAGTTCTGGCGACAATGATAAGCTCAGGGACCTAATGGAGCGGGAAAAGCAGAGCGGTTGGCACCAGTTGATGCAATCCATCTATTCATTGAATCATAGCTTTTGATTTTTATGCATTTATGATTATGATTACATTTTACAGGATTCCGCCGTTGTAGATGGAATAATCCAAGAAAACCTGGTGGCCAACACAAAACCATTTGAGTGTACTATTTGCTTTGCCGACATCAAAATAGGAGATGGGATTATTCTTCAAGAGTGTCTTCACACATTTTGCAGGTAATAAATAAATAAAAGGGTGGAATACATATATTTTATCATGAACTAAATTAAGCTGAATTACCTAGTTTGGATTCATTGAAGATTGTGCTGATTTTTAAAGGGACTGCTTGATTCACCACGTGGAGCTAAATGATGACGTTAAAATTAAATGTCCCTACATTGATGAAAACTACACATGCGTCTGCTGTCTCCAGCCCTGTGAAATCAAAGCTGTATGGATGGACCAATATTGTTATTTCGTCTTCTGTGTTACTGCCTCGTTATTATATTGAATGAAAATATATTTTCTTAATTTATTAGCTGTTACCGGCAGAGTTGTATGAAAAGTATCTTGCTAGAGCAGCAAACATTGGGGAAA
>JAHZNH010000051.1:0-14831 GCA_027744355.1 Tyrannoseira gladiata
TGTCGAGTTTGTCAAGTTCAAAAGACCTGTAATTTGTCTGGTCTTGAGAACGAGGAGTGGTGTGGAGTGAGTGCAGGGGCACACTCTCCCACTCACTCACTTACTCACCTTTACTCACGCATGATTTTTTTCCCCCTGAAGTCTGGCGAGGAAATGAAAATGAATGTAATTTTCGAATTGTCGAGCCGCTGCAAACAAAAAACCCCTTCTTCCCTGAGAGTTTGTTAAGGATGGAAATGAAATGGCAGTTTAGCTCATCATTATGAATACCTCTGCCACCACCTCCAATTCCGCCCCACCAAAAACCAAGGCACTCCACTTATCCATCCCATCGAAGACTCAGGTGAAGAATGAAAGTTTCTCGTTTTTTGCATTTTCGTTGCTCAGACCTCAGTATTCAGAGTAATTTTCGGTTCCTCCAGAAAGGAGCAAGAGCAACGATATTCTCTTCTGAATATTGAAGAGAGACAAAAGTAAAGCTTTCATTTCGTGAATTTCATGCCATGCTCCCCCATTTTTTTCCAGGAAGGGAGAAAGAAACTGCATTTTGGAGTCGGGTTGGGGCCTAAGCAAAGTGTGAAAATTCCCTTGTTTCCCCAGCTTAATGACCACTTTTAAGCTGAACAAAGACAAATGAGTGCGCCCAGCCCCTCTTTAAAGTCTCGTTGATGATTAAAGCCTCACCAAAAAACCGAAGTAAGTACAAAGCGATGCTTTCATAAATTCTGGGTTGGCTTGGCTCTACGAATTTTTTCCACCTCGGAGTAATTCAATGCCACCATCATCATCCCATCACGGTGGATCGTCATTCGAGAAAATGCCAAACATACTCTTATTCCTCTTACAAGCGAAAAGACAATGCCGGGGAGTAACAATAACCGAGGAATAACAATAATACTCATTATTACAACACTACTAAATGCCATTTCGTAATGCTGATGCTGATGCTAATGCCTTCGGAGGTTTCTACAGAGTCGGTCGGTCGGTGCGTGCTTATAGTCCTTTGTATCCCGCTAAATACTCCAGCGAGCGAGGATGAAAAACAAATAGGAAATTGTGTATCGTCATCATTATCATCATCATCTTGAAGTTTCAAAAAGCCATCAGCATCAACATCAACTATCAACTCAAACTCAACTCCTTCATCATGACATGCCTTTTCCGAAGGGAAGTGCAGCCGGAGAGAATAGTAATTCTTTTACCCTCCGGATTTTTTTTTCTTGGGGAATCATTAGCCTCGCTGAATGGGAATGATGAATTGATGGAGGAGAAGCTTAAGGAGTTTTTTTCACTGTGAAATCAAAAAAAAATAATATTCCGCTAAATAATCCATGCATCCAGCTAGAGTAAGTAGAAAATGAGCGTTTTCCTTCTTAAGGAGAAAATATGTTTGTTTTAATGATGATGATCAAGCCAAAGAGACTGAGCGCGAGCATAAGGAAATTAAAATCGCCTCGGGCCATCCCCCAAAAAAATATCTTGAGGATTAGGATTGGACCAGGAAGATTCTTAAGTGATTAGATATTTCAGCTATTGTTTGAGGTGGGGAATAATGAATTGTGGTAATTTGATGATTTCGGATAAAAATAGGTGTAATGCAATTTGGCATTCTGAAAAAATGCAAATATTTAAGGATTTAAATTCTCTTTGGGTAGGTGTCATAATAAGCTGATAAGAGATCCATTGTCACATCGTAGGTATCCATTTACTATCATCTTGGAGAATCTCGGTAATCAGTCTCGCCATCTGAAGAAAATGAGAGACGAAGAAAGAGTCCGAAGCCCCGAAGCGGGGATCAGTGATGCAAGCACCGCATCCCTTGCAAAGAAAACAAGCCGAGAGCAAAATCCCCAATTTTTTTATCCCTCCGCTAGACTCAAATGAAAATTGATGATGTTAAGCTGTATTTACTTACCAGTGCCGCATTAAGGCTCAGAATTTCTGGAAGATGCATTATGCATCATGCACGTCCTCCTAATTTTTTCGGTACTTCTTAAACAGTTTAAACCAGCAACTCTACAATCACAATCAGTCTTTTCTGCTTCTGCTGGATCTCCGAACCGAGTCTTCCTGAAGAAACTCGTTTCCTTCTCCTCTCACCTGAGAAGAAAACTTCACCATCTGAATCCCCAAAAACCAAAATGCCATTATGATTATAACAATTATCATTATCAGCTTTGGAGCGCCACCGTGGCCAATCCTCCAATCCAGTCCGAAATCCGAGTCATTATCATTATGCACATCGCACCTCATTACGATTACACCAGCCTTGTTTCCGAGATGCCGCCTCCTTGAACGAGCTCATCATAAATGAGAATTTTTGAATATTTTTTTCAGAGGCTGGAAAAAATGTTTAGAATGGATTTAGATGCATTCACGGTCTGAGGCTGAGGTGGCTCTGTGATTTAGCACAATTTAAGAATCTGCTCCTTAAGTATATAACTAATTTCATGCCATGCCACATCTTCCCTGTAGGAAAAGAAGAGGAAGAATGGCACTGGAGGCTAATAAGAAACAAACAAGGTAATTTTTTCCTCACAGTTTTTGAAGAAAGTGAAATGAAAAAAAATGTTGCTGGTGCTGGTGGGATGGATTATGGCCCGGGTGCTATGCATGAGGGAGAGCCACAGCGGATTCCTGAATTTAAATTCAGGTAGTAGAAAGAAAATTAGATGTAAATCATATTGCGGTCTCTGCCACCTCCTCCTCCTCCTCAGAGAGGTGTTTATGAACAGCTTATGTGTTATTAACTTATGTGATGCAGCAATCAGCAAACTAGTTAACTCTCTAGCTCCTTGAAAACCTGTCCGGAATAAGATTACGGAGTCCCTCTCGGTCCCGACCAGTGGAAGCTCGCAAGTTGAAACGAGGAAATTGGTGAAAATTGGGGATTTATGCAGGTGCCAACTTGTTAATTTCCCGAGTATTCAAGTGAGTGGGGACTCCAGGCGAAAAGAAACAATGGGGAGATAATTACACCCGGTAAATACTTAAAATTAGATGTAAATTAGCATACTACTACTACTACTCCTGATTTCTGATATGAGAGTACGAAGTAGTGGTTCGGAAGGGAAATTACAATAATACCACATCACATCACTCGATCCACAACCCTAAACCGAAATGTAAAGCTGAGGCAAAACCTTCGCCTAAATGCTAAATAGCACAGGTGGCTGATTAGAAGCCTGAGCCGAGCGAAATAAATACTAGAGGATCGAAATGCAGGATCCCGCTCCGATCATCAAGTCAAAGAAAGTGGAAGTGTATTATTGAGGATTTGAATGCGGCAGTGGCTGTGGCGGCGATCCGAGTAACAAGAACAAGAACTACAAGAGTGAGTTGCAGTCGTGAATGTAATGGAGTGAAGGGATAAAATATATTATTTCCGCACAACTCCACTCAACACAATCGGCGAATCGACACTCATTTCCTTATTAAATCCCCCTGAAATTGTGAAGTAACTCATGTTGAATTTGTAAAATGACGGAATTATGTTTCAGCTCCTTGATCACCATCATCATCCATCCTCCTTCTTACTTTTCATATTTGCATAATAATAATAATGGCTCAGGAGAAATAAATACTTTGCACATTTTTTTCATCTCCTTTTCATGCATGACTTACAATGGGCCAATTTGGCTTTGGGACTGAGTGGCTGACGACTTGGATGAAAAGGAAAAGATGTTGCGGATTTCAAAGAGGTTTACATAAAAATTCTTTCAGTTGTGTAATTCTTAATTCCTCATTGAAGTGAGCTGAATGACTGGCCGAGGAGGAATTCATTTAGTTTTATGTGAGTTTGATTGCAGAAAAAATGTAGTTGATTTACGACGTGTTGATAGCTCTAAGTTGATCATTCGATCATCGAGGGGGAAAATCATTTTCATTTAAAGTTGGTGCTTTTTGTGGATCATAATCATGCTCAGTGAATGAAGCGGCGCACGAGCATTCACTAAAAAGCGTTTTCTTGAATGAGTTGAGTTGTTTGAGTTTGGGTTGCATAATAATTTTCCTCAATTGCCAATTTCACTGGTGTTATTTTTCATGGGAAATGCACCTGCAATACTCTCGGCACTCCGCACGACCGACCGATGAGAGTCTTCATCCTGAGCATCATTGTATTGCTCCACGCTAAATCATCCGTGTCCACCAATTCGACAATATATTGTCAATCCGATTCGCGAACCAGTCC
Organism: Tyrannoseira gladiata; assembly: GCA_027744355.1. Taxonomy (NCBI): domain Eukaryota; kingdom Metazoa; phylum Arthropoda; class Collembola; order Entomobryomorpha; family Entomobryidae; genus Tyrannoseira; species Tyrannoseira gladiata. Next base: position 4,193 of record JAHZNH010000051.1, read on the forward strand.
TGAAGTCCTGATGCAGTCGTCATGTCATCATTATTATTGATGCGGATGCAATGCAGCAGAACGGGAATTGATACGATACGATCGAGCAGGAGTCGTTGAGAACTTCATACAAATAAGTACATTTTTACAGATTTCCTTTGTCTTCCTCGGACTTCGTGATTCTCCATCAATTCCCTTGTGCTTCTTTCGAGATGAAGAACAATCAAACAATTTGCTCCATTCATGAAGCACTCATTCATTCAGTCAGTCAGTTATCAAATCCTCATTTGATTTTTTAGCATGACTAAAATCCATCATTTTCATCAGGTAAGTAAGCTCGCTAACTACCTAACAGACTAACTAACGGCTCTCAAATTTTGTAACAATAAATAAATCTTTTCCCCGACAGACATAGTCAATGATCGACTGACTGCGAGTTAACTACAGTAACCACTCACCAACTTTATAATTGGAGGAATTCTTTTTTTTCGTAAAAATAATTCTTGACTCACTTGTTTTTGCCCATTTCACTCCTTTTGTAATGACTAATGACCAATTTTCTTATTTACCCATAAACCATCCCATCACCACGTATCGACATTCCTTTTCATTTTTCTGGTCAACGTCATTGAATAAATACCTGCGTCATGACCGCACGAGCACTAACTGACTAAGTCAGTAAACTTTCGCGATCATGAGAAGTGGCTCCGGCTTCGCTTCACGCATGGCTCCTGATTTCCATTCCATCCACCCCTTTTCGAAAATAAGATAACGTGCACCACGGTCATTTCCCAATCTCACTTGTTTCTAATGAAAAGTTAACGAGTTTTTTTTGTTCAAAGACTACTACTCCTCAATACAATACAATGGACTATGTAGTTTTTTTTTCTAATTTTCAGCCCAAAATAGAATCAAGAATTTGAGTTTGAGTGAGTGAGTGAGTGGTCGAGCAAGACGGAGTAGAGCGTAGCCAAAGCAAGTAATTTTCTTTTTTTTCAGGCGAGGCAAAAACCCACCACCACCACCATCGAATTTATGTGACAATGGCATGCACGCCTGAATAGCCATAGTGGACCGGGAGCACTGGGAATGGGAATGATGACAAGTTTGAAGGAAAAAAAATTGTCGCCGTGAAAAAAATATAGATGCCTACGTCGTCAAAAACCAATCGAACTAACACTAACTGCCAAGTGCGAAGTACTTCATTGACTTCGACTCGACAAATCGATTTCAATTACCCCACTTAAGAAGCAGTAGAAGGTGGAACTGGGAATCAGGTAGTGCAAACCTACTCAGAGGCATAAGCTCGAGCCCCAGCACGAATTCGTGGTTTTTGATGTGATATTGACTTTTTCAAGTTTTTCTCATTTTCCCCAAAACTTATCTACATTGCAAGATATAAAATATTTCAATATGTCAACACCAGCCACCACATCTATGGTGTATTTTGCACTACTCAGTATGTGCTACGTGGCGTCTCACATTTTCGCGAGGGATGATAGTGATGGTGATTGGCGATGCAGAAGTAGAATTCGTACCTACTTACTTCATATTTATTGCTGATGTCTCAGTCTGAACTACCCATTTTTACTGTGAGTGGATTAAGTAGTATTTCTGAGTCGAGGCAAGTCTTCAAATCGAGTAATTTTCCTCTTTTTTTACATCTCACTCCTCCGCCACAGTGAACAATTAAGGTAAATCCTCAATGCCAATTTTTTTTGTTGAGGTTGTCTTCGTACAAGAAACAGTAGTCCTTTTTCTCACTTTTCAAATGAACAAACATGCTCCTCGTTTTTTCCTGAAGTAATCAGGTCATTCAATCCATTCCTCTAGATTAGGGGATCCCACAGTTTTTTTGCAACTCAGAAAGTGGCTCTCTCACTCTGTTCAGAAGAGGTTTTCCTCATATTCTGATGTAGATCCATAAATGGCAATATTTTATTTCGAGAAGGAGACGAAATTGGCTGAGAGGCTTCTTCACAATCTCCCAAAATTGAAGTGCATCTTCTTCAGGGGGAAAAGTGCATTGACAATGAGTTGAGTGAGTGAGTGATTTGAGCTCGCATCTTTTCTGAGAGGGAGATTAGCCAAAGTAAGTTATATTTTCTCCTCGCTTTCATTTTGTTTGCCTTTTCCTCGGGCTAGAGCCTAATGATGGGAAGCCCACGCATCCACTGACTGAGAGAGATCAAAGCACCTCACCATTTTTTTAATGATAAGGCCCATTAAACCATGCCTGATTCGGAGGATGGGGTCGAGAAGGCAAATTGAAGTCAAGTGCTTTTCACACTCGAGATTTTTGATTGCCACCTTATAAAAATATGATTGACAATAAGAATCCATGTTCACCTGAGTGATCCAAGAAGCGATCGATCCACCTTCTCACACTCCTCCTTTCTTTGTTCAACACAAATTAAGCATTTAGCGAAAGAACTGACTATAGTTAAAATGGCTGGTTTGGCTGCGGAGATGTCATTTCATCTATTTAGTGGGGAGGGTGAGTGAGTGAGCGGGCATGATCTCTATTTACGGCGGAGAGTATTTATGTGATGACATTCGCTATCATCATCGTCATCATCATCATCCTCAATTCATCCAATATGAGAACGATGCCATAATAAAAATATTTTAAGTGGAGAACAAGAAAGTGGAAGACAAAGTATTAGCTCCGGCATTTGGCAGTGACAATGAATTGAGTCTGGGATGGATGGGAGACCAAAGCCAAAGACCGGGCTTGGAATGGAATGAAGCGGAGTGGACAATTCCTTTGATATCGTCGTGACGTGACATCCCATGCAAACAACCACTCTCCTTTTGAAAGAACTTACGACCTGCTGACTAATAACCTGCGGGACGGGAGACAGTGAAAGAAAGGCATTCATTCTGCTAATTTATCGACGGGAGAATAAATGGACTTCTTGGTTCTTGTTTGTGGCGACAAGGACCACAATAACAATCCAAAATCCAAGGAGAATGCATCTCCTTCTCCTTTTTAATACAGAAATCTTGAAAATGCAATCCAATCCAGATCCCCGACAACGACAAGATTGAATGATTTGATGTCGTGGGCTCTTGCATTTGCATTAGTGCTTTTGGACAAAGTGAGCTCTCCTCGTCGCCCGTATAAGGAGTACCCCAAACCAGGTAGCTTATTGCTCCTTTATGAGATGCTTCTTAATGTCCCCTTTTAAAATAATAATTACTACCTATTATCCTTTATCCTCCAATAAATCCCAGTCATCACATCACATCAAAGCACCATCACGGGTAGCTGCATTAATGCATTAGGCAGTCACGATTAAAAATAAATGATTCGGGTTTTTAGTAAATGCACCTCACTCACATCACTTTAAATCGTAGCCCATCCAAATCCATAATCCAGCCAAGCCAGAAATGGCGAAAGGTGAGTATTTTCGCTAATCTATTCTCAAAATCGGAGAGAATATTTCGGGTTTTGACCTCTCAGGAGTAGAATGGTTTTTTCAGAATTTGGGGAATTAAAATGATAAAAAACGCCTGGGACATTTATTTTAGTTACCGCTAACTTTTTAAATTCTCGTGCCATATCCAAGACTCAAGCTGGCGGATCGACTCAACTTGAAAGATTCTATTTTCTGAAGATGAGGATGCAGATTGTGAAGTCATCGAATCGGAATGGAACAAAAAAAGTATCTAATGAACCCCACACTCACTCCCTTGTCCTCAGTGGCATCACCAGCACCAGCAGCAGAGCAGATTGTTTATTGGGAGTGAGGAAGCGTATCGAATTTTTAAAGAGGAAAAGGGCTTCCACGGAGGCTTAATAAGGTTTCAAGGGCATCCGTACTTCTTCATTTTTACTGAGGACGATGATACTTCTCTCCTAGTGAATGCATGTCCGTCTAACTAACTAACTAATCCCAGCTACTTGTTGGCTTCATAGGAACAGCATGACACAATTATTGTTGTGAAGACTTCAACTTCACCAGAAGAATCGCTCAACTCAGGACAGGACACGATCATCATCAGATCCTTCTTTTTTTCCTCCTCGGGTCCGTCAATACTGACTGATTCATTGTGAACGAAACGGAACATAAATAACCCGTAGGAATTAAAGGGGAAAAAATATTATTTTCCCGAAGAGAGAGATCCAATGAAGAGACAATGTTATTTAAGGAGGCCTCTCGCAGGGAGCGTATCAAAATACACAATTTTATTTCCCTCCAATCAATTTTTTATATCTTGGCTGATTAGGCTAGAGCACGACTTCATTTCCCGACCAAGTCAAGCACGGATAATCAAAGGCAATAAAAAGTGGTCCTTTCGTGGTAAAGTAAGTATTTCGTCGTCCATCCACCATCCCTTCTCAGAAAGGAGTGAGTGAGTAAGGACTACTGCCTTGTCCTTGTTGGCACTGGTGCTTTGACGCTATGGACGATGAACGGAAGCATTAAAAATTGAGTTGACGAGAGAAGACAAGACTCGACTGGCTCAACTGACTCTTCCTATTTCCAGTAAAGTGCCTTTCAAATAAAAAATGAGAGATTCTTTCATGTTCTCGTGCTCAAGATGGAGAGACATTGTTTTCACAATCCACCACCAGACAAGGAGAACACTGGGATATTGAAGGGTTATGATATGGATGAATACCTGGATGGAGCAAAAGGAGGATTCGATGGATAGTGGATTGGATACTAGATATTCTTCAGTCGATTGAAAACTGTTGCTTTTATTTCTGTGGCGGAGGAAGTCACTTGAAAATAAAATGGGAGACTGATTGAGTGAGTGCCTTTCTCCTGTCAATATACCTCCTTATTTTGCAGGAGAAGAAAAGGAAGCGAGCGTTTTTTATTTGATCATCAGCATCATCATTGTGGGCTTCATGATACCGTTTTATGGAGCGCTGAAAAGGTTGCAGCCAATTTTCTGCTGGCTTTATGTTCATGGGCGATCGCGTCATTTTTTTCCGAGTCTGAGGGGAAAAAATCAAAGAACTTCCAAGATTTTGCGAGGACTTTATCTTGGGGCAATGTGAGACTACCATGGATTCCGAGACTCCAGGCAATAGACTTTTCCCATCTTTGAAGAGCTTCTTCGTTTAACATTCTTCTGGCCTGGGAAACAGAAGCGATTTGAGCTCAGGGGGAAGTCTCCAGTAAGTCATTAAGGCTGACTGGGGTATTTCCCACCGCTGCTGGGGTTGCGCATGCAATGGAAATGCACTCTGTTCACTGAAGCCATTGTTTTTTTCATGAAGGATCAAGTAAAGTAGCCAGTACTGACTGGTAAGTAGCTTCTTCATGCTGGTGCATCTTCCTCTTCCCTTAATTAATATTTTCATTTTTATTACGCTCCTATTGGGAAAGTAAACATTCCTGATTTGAGATCGCATCACTCACTCATCCTCATCAACCCCATACGCTTGAGTCATGACATGATCAATGTGATTAGTCCGATCCCATTAAAGACTCCATTCCAATCTATCCACTAATCCACTCACTCACTCACTCACTCACTCACTCACTCGCCTCCTGTTTGTTTGCTTAAGGAGCATGAGAATTGAAAAGGATGATCAAATCCAAGCCAAATCCAGAGAGTCCATCTTAGTAATCCGGTCGGTCTCCTCCTGAGCTCATTGAGGGCTTGTTAGTATGCATGGGTTATTATTACCTCCTAAATCTACACGATTTTTTTCCATCCACCCAGTCAGCCAGCCAAATTTACATAAAAAATCATAGACATGAACATGCACTCCAATCCACTCCACTCAGTGAGCCAATCTCACTCACCCTCTCTCTCTTCTTATTCCTGATTAATGTCAAGTCAATCAGTCATATCACATGAGTCATACTCATCACGATAATGATGATGACGATGACTCCAAGAAAATCCATTTAACTTTCACCCTCTTCATCAACAACTAACTACTTACCTCTTCCCCAATTTTCTAATTCTTCTCCAATTAAAAACGCCTCGTCCCAAAGCCAAACACAGGAATGAAGACTCTGAACTGAACCTCATCCTCAAGTCCTCTTTTGATAAATGGGGGATGATTGACGAGCGACTTCGTTTCGAATGCATGGATGCATCTCTCAAAAGGAATGAGAATAGGTATCGATTGCATCTCCAAAGAAAATTATCCATCAAGCGAAAGCCAAACAACAATTATTATCATTCTCATTTCATCAATTGGCATAACGCCTGCAGCCCTCGGTGAAGTAAAGGGAAGTCAACGCCAAAAATCAACAAGCCCGAGTGAGTGGATCAATGCAGTGCATTGCTCACACTCCGTCCAGCTCTTCTGAGCTAATCCCGAAACCAATACATCTTGGAAAAATAAATAGAAATTAAGAATGGGGAGATGTTACCCCGCTTAACTATCATGTCCTCATGCATTTGTTTGGTTTTGAGGGTTTGGGCTCGTTATAATTGGATTTCTTTATAAGGCGATGACGATGACCATGCATGCATGCCCATAAGGGAGGATGTATTCCTATTCCTTGTCCAGGAAAAAAAATGCACATATAAATACTTGAGCCGAGCCGAGTCAGTGAGACTGTGACGTGACGTGATGCGATGGTTTAACGCGGTGTCAATCAATCCTTCAATCACATGAGCCATGAGCTAATCCATCTTGCGAAAAAAAAGTATCCCCATCCCCAACCGAAATGGAAGCCAATCGAGAGTGTGGAGAACAAAGGATGCATTGATTGTGGTGAAGTGAAGGGAAAAGAATACATAATTCCTTCCTTTTTTCTGTTGTTTACTGATCGGCTGGATATGATACCATCCAAATCTAACAGTTCGACCGACTGACTGAGCCTTTCTCCCACTGACAAGTCCCTCGCACTCGTTCGTATCTGCTTTTGTGTGAATGTAGGAGACTGACTGACAATCCGAATGGATTCAATATCCAATATGTAGTATTGATATCCACTATCCCGCGTGGTGATGTGATGTGGTGCGATGCGATGCACATTACATTCTTTCCCTCCTTGTCTTCTACCTGTCTTGTCTTGTCATGTCACTCACTCCGGAAAAGTAGACAAATCGGGTATGGGCATCTAATGCTAATGCACCAGTATGAGCCATCAGTCCTTGCAATCGGCGGGTGTTGGGTATCGACTTGGCATATTTTTTTCATTGTGAGGAGGAGATATCGATTTCCCTTTTTCGCGCCTCACTCTGAATTTTAAGGAGAATTTTAACGAACCAAACGAGAACGAAAGTATTACACGGGGTGAAGCCACCCGTCTGAATTTTTCAATGGAAGGAAACCCAATTTGGTTTCGCGCGAACCAAACAAGCAAAAGACAACAAATGGCTTGTGGGGATGTAACGCTGATTCTTCTGGCTGATGGTGAAAAAGTGCAATTTAATTGACCGTCTGATGACTTTTGGGAAGGTGGAATAAGGATCGACCGAGTAAAAGAGAAAGTATTCGATTGCCATTTTCAATTAAATTCTGCTTCTTTTACTGCGAAAATTAATTCAAGCGTAAAAAGCATTATTGATTTACTTCTATTTTAACGAGTAATTGTCATTTCCCGGAGGAGGCGTGCCACGTTCCACTCATTCTTTGCGAGGACGAGGTTGATCGAGAAGATGACGATGGCCCACATGATGAAAAACAGAATCCAGATTGGGGTCGAATTCGGGGGCTCATCGGGGAAGAGACCGGCTACTCGCTCATACTCCGTCCTGTAGAGATACTGGTGTTCGGTAGTAGCTTCAGGGTCACCTCTTCAATTCACGAATAAATTGTCATTTTCAAATCAGGTGAATCTCCTTCGTGAAGTTAATATCTATTTTATTTACCGACTAAACTCATCAGAACTGGAGGAATCCTTCTCAACTTCCTCAGCTTTCTCCTTCTCTAACTCCTCATCAATGCAGGCTTCCAGCTCATTCAAGTTTAGGTCCTTCTCCGACCGAACTTTATGCTTGCGTTTGAATTTAAACACCATTTCTGCTATTTGAAGGGACTTTTGCTTGTTTCAGGATGCCAAAAAGTAAATACTGAGGTCACCAACGGCGGTGTCATCGTATCAATTTCTTTAGTCGACACGAATTACGGGGTGCATAAATATTTTCCAGTAAAGACTTCAGCACTTCTTGGGGAATGGGGAATTTTTATTTCTAGTTGCCTGCAACTATGCAACTGCTACGCTACAGCAAGTGCATTTTGATCCCAAAACGAATACGGATCGATCGATGCATGTCCTCACTTATTTCACATGGTCACATTCAAAGCCATCAATTTCCCATTGTTCCATTCATTCCTCCAAACTCCGGCTCTCTACTTTACTTCCTCGTCCATCCCAAGTGGCAAATCTTCCCTCCATTAAGATCCACATTACAGCCCATTTAGAGTTTTATCTTGTCGTTTCATTCCCCTTTCGAATGACATGACCACCGCACCACCAACCATATAACTACAACTCACAACAATAAATGCAACCCTGGAGTACGCCACACTGCACAAAAGTGAAAATTGTTGGGGAAAAGGGTGGACATTCTTCCAGACACATTGTCGGATCTAGGCTGCACATTATACTTACTTACTTAATGCGATGACCAGTCAAGTCAAACTTCTCCCCAAAGGAAGGAGAGTATTTGAGCACCCCGGAAAAAAAAATCATGAGTTTTGTTGTTTCATTGAACCGAACTCTAACTCGTTGGCTCGGGCCGGGTCCAGTAATTTTTCTAAAAGCCATAGCTGTCTCGTCGCGGAAAGTGCAACGACAATAACGATAACGATAATCCATAAATTGAATAACGATGCCTGAGTAGAGTTGAGTGCAGGACGCGGGGATAAAAAATACAAGATTCCATTAATCGAGAAAAAAAGCATTAGTATTCTATTTCTCGGCCCCGCCAGTAAGTACTCCTCTGGATAGGATTGGGTGAGTCGGTGAGTGCGATTCGAATTCGATTGAGTGGATGGATGGACGTAACTCTTTTCGCATGACATTATCGGGGCAATAGCAATCCATAAATGTAATATATTTTTATAAATATGTATTGATTTCATCACACTTCTCCCCAACCCCACCACTAACAACAACAAAACCAATCCATTTGGGAGGATGTAATGTAAATGTGATGCAATTATAACTTGTCCGTGGAATTTCGGAATGCAGTTGGGTTGGATCAACAAATCCGCACTTACTTAAAGTACTTAACCAGGCTATAGAAGGAGGAGTTGGTGCAGTGGTCGTTTGATCATTTGATGTTTGCTCTGGAGAGCATTTAATGGCAACTAAACCCAATAAAAATTCATTAATGCATGAATAATGAATATTCAATTTTTATTGGAATGCCGTCACCACCGAAGCCAAGCCAAGCCCCACATTACATTCATCGGGGGGAAATTGCATTCTTCAGATTGAGATTAATCGGGTGGGTGCGTGTTTCCTTTGAGCTTGCGCCGAGACCCACGGTTGCGGCTACTGTACTGGCTTGGATGGAATGTCTTGTAATGATGAAGATGATGCCACTGAATTGAATTGAATTCAGGAGGATCTCTCGCTTCTTCTTTACCGGTCAAAGTAAATAAAGTCGATGGAAATGGGCAATTTCACATTCTACGAATACCTCCATTTTAATTTTATTGTTTGACGGGAGGAAGTACCGGTTGAATGGTCGCCGTAATTGTATTGGAGCAATTAGTGACCGAGGGTGGAATCCAATAAGCGAGGATGATATTGATGTTTGCTACCTAATTTAAAACGGACATTTGAAACCAGCCGTGAAAGGGATTTCATTTTTTGGGGCACCAAATTTTCATTATTTTGAGGGGAAAGCCCAATGCTTCAAAAGCAGTGGTGGCTTCACCGATTTTTTCGGGTGAGGGCGGGATCACACCTGCACAGAAAAAAGAACAATAATCGTAATTATCCCTGTCATCCTAATTACACTCCGGTCGTCTGACTGGGACTATCACATCCAATAACCGTGAAAACGGAATTGAGTCGGGGTCGGGTAAATATAAACACCTGTACTACTTAAAACTCAACAACTCTACTAATTCCATTTCATTCTTTATCGGGGAGTGTTATCAAATCAACAGTTCAACAATTTCAAAAAGGGTTGGAGAAATTTGGGGGAACGTGAGTCGACAAAGTTGGGGCTCAACAATTTATCTAATTTTCACCGGCCGGCAACAATCAATTCCATCCTAAACAGATTGTTGATTAGCTCTCGAAAATATTGGAGTTTTTGGGAGGAAGTACAGTGTAATTAGAATTTGATAAGGGTAGTATCATTACTACCTATCTACATGACACGACAAACCCTTTTTTATCTCCGATGCTCACCGTAGCCCTTCTCCCTTACTATAATCGAGGGGTCGGGAGCAAGTTGCAGAGCGGGGAAATGAAATGAGCCATTGAGCAGTGAAAATGGCATTTTTTTCCTGAGGAATGATGGAACATGGAACGAAGCACGCCACTACCATTTAGTCGTGACCTGTATCTATTTCTCCTTTGAACCGAATCTGACGACAAACACCCCGACAGAAAGAATGGTATTCAGTTCATGAGATAAAAAAATCCTCAAACTAATATTATTGATTTGTGTTGTGTTCGATCAAATCTCAACGACAAATCTAATTAAGACTATAGCTCAATGAAACAAATAGGTAGATGTAAGGACAACAGTACAAAATTCAGGTGCCATT
>JAHZNH010000052.1:0-10338 GCA_027744355.1 Tyrannoseira gladiata
TAGGAAATGGATTTTGGACGAAGATTATTTCAAAGAAAGAGTTTTTATACTTCATTCATGCACATGTGACTCCGCCGTGTCAATCCCGGTAACAGATTTTGATAGGAAATAGCTAAATTTAAAAATATTAGCATCGATTGGCCACAAACTGGTCATAATCCGATGGAAAATAGGAAAAATATTATTACAAAAAAATGCATTTTTTCTTATGACGAATTTAGGTAGGAAATAACGACAATTTATTAGCCCCGGTCAGCCATAGAATATCCATAATTCGGTTGAAAATAGCCAAAATTAATAAAAAAAAATTCGAATTTATTGGAATTTTAAATGATGGCAATAATGGAGTAAATAAAACATTTTAGATATTTATTTTATAATTTTATTGATTTATTAGATCCTTAAAGTTTCCATTATAATAAAAATACATACATCCAAAAATAGTAAATTATAGCCGTGGCGAAAACCAGGTTAAGGACTAGGGAGCAATCAGGTCGAAGAGCAATTTTCAATCGGGTGAGAAACCGCATCCTACAGTAATATGTAGGTGTATACAATTCCTTTGTTAGGGTGTGTAATGGGGCAACTTGAGAAATTGAATTTTGAGAGCGTGTAAGTCGGGTTACTGTGAAGTCTGCTATCCTTAAGTTTCTAATACATAGGATTAAGATATATTTAAAACAGTAAAATTTTTTATGAAATATGATAAGCAGTCAGAAAACGAGCCGTATCCAAAATTTAGATGGTCTGTTCCCCGAAGTCAGCCAGGCAGATCTGGTGCTTGTGGATGAAGCTATCACTATCCCTCCTGGCAGCCTTAATCAAGAAGTGAACTGCGATTTTGTTGAAAGTATCCAAGTCGATCTTGCCCTGGCCTTCCGAGTCGAATCTGGAAATCACATTGTCTAACTCTCCCTGGTCGATGGTCAGGTCAGGTCGCATTGCCTTAAGCATGCTCGCCACCTGGTAGCTTCGGACACATCCCCGCTTTTCGTAGGTGTTGAAGGTCTTTTCCATCACTGGAAGTTAAGGAACAAAATGATATTGTTAGGTGAGGAAAATACTAAAAGTTTTTAATCAAGCAAAGAATATTTATTGTAAGCTTGGTACTTACAAGTCTGGGATTCCTTTCGCACCTTGAACTCCTGCAAGACAAAAGAAAACGTTCAGAGATCAGAATGCTTTTTTAGTCCTCATGTCGCCCACGAAAAGATCGACAACTGTACACACCTACTCATTTTTTAAGTGCTCAAATTAGTTGGACTTACCATCTTTCTCGAATTAGTTAACTTGAAGGATTTCTTTGAAGTGAAATTCGCGGAGAGAAAAGTTGGGCTGAGCTGAAGATCTCTCAAAGAGCTTCTCTCAGAACTGGATGAAGACTACAAGTTTTGTTGAGGTTTTAGAACACTCACTCAATTTCCTTATCGCTTCTTTTCTTTGTTTTTGCTTTGTGGACCGCTGAGTTATGACTGATGGTTTGACAAGTGAATTCGGGTCACTTATATACATCTGAAACCGTTGAAACGCCTATATTCCACGGCGAAGCTGCCAGAAACTTCGGAAAACAACAAGATGAACGACAATGAGTACGACGTAGTTTCCACCGAAAAATAAACAATCTGCTGAGGAGAAACTTGTTTAGTTCAGCTAGACTGAAAATAAATATAACTGGCCAAAGTGCTATGATGAGCCAAGAGGTAATTAGGAGCGAGAGAAGAAAAAACGATCGTTTGGACAAGCAAAGCATCATCCCCCTTTCTAGAGCTTACAACATGGCACATTCCCCATTTTTCATGCCTTACCTGAGATTTGCAAAGGAAATCTTTGCTGCCGATTTATGATCACGTTCGCATTCTTACGACCGGAAGCTCTACAAAAGTTTGATGCAAGAATAAAATGGCATATTATTACAGTCGTGGGAGGATATAGAGAATAGAGAATTTACGCATCGATTCTCATTCAGGTGGATTTTCTAGAATGGTTTTCATCAATGTCTTCCATTTGAAAGCGGTTTCTACTTACGTCCAGTTTTCTTATTCCTCACTCTAGAATTTTAGCTAGTACAATTTTAGCTCTCATCTTTCGATTCGAGAAGGATTCCTTGCTTACGCAAAATGGGAAAACAGCAGCGGTGTGCCTAAGGACAAATGATTGAGTAGAATATACCAGAACCAGAATTCTGACATTTTTAACCCTTGTGTCAGTCAACAGAGCTTAAATGAGTTTTCAAAAATAAACATGCATATCCGGCACGTAAACTAAAATAGCCGAATAGGTAGCCTATGCGGATAACCTGAGTCTCCTGCCAACTGCCACAAATTGCATGGATATTGGCTCACAGGAAGTACGACGTGACAAAAGTAAGTTGGTGTGTGTACATCGATCATTTCCCGCATGAATGTCCATTATTAGAACACAAAAAAAAACAAAGTTCATGCCAAAGAACCCCCGCAGTGTTGTACTGAGGTGATTTTAAATTAGAATCTACACGCCTAGTAGTGATCATAGCACTTACGTTACGTAACGTTCGATATATGGCAATTAACTTTGACTTTGACAATAATTATGAAATTAAGTACTTATCATTGTTTATGAAAACACGAGTAAGCGCGCACGCGGAAATGAATGTTACAGAATCATCTTTAAAAATTTCCCAGTGTAAAGCGGAAACAAAAGAGCATAACACAGGTCTTTTAGGTAATTGGGCAAAGTTTTGACGATATAACGAAAATGTGCAATATTGACGTAAATACCAGCGCATAGCAGATCCTTCCAAGCTGCTTCCGTAATTCAATTTGCACAAAGATTGGATATTGCTTCGGTTGTCACATGAATGGGTGGATGAGCATTCAGGAGGTGGGGTGACTTGAGACCTATTTGATGTAAATCCACATAGAACTGGTTAATCAAACAAGTTATCTGTAGTTTAGTGTGTCAATTGGTTTACGGTTTTACTCATGTTTACAAGATGAGATTATCTCGCGAATTCCAGGGAAGAGGACGTCGTGCTGTTTTGTATTTACATTTTTATTCCCGATCAGCCTAACTACCCCAAGCGTTCATTAGTCACTTCCGATGCGGTGTGCACTTCCTTTATTGTGCATGATCAAGTAAAAATTCATCAAAGTAATGTGTTAATATTGCTATTTACAGATGATTTAATGGGTGTAATCGGAAACACAAACATTTCCTCTACCTACTTCTTGTCATCATCATCATAATCATCACTATCACAACATGACTCGAACCGTATGAACCATGTTCCTCCCACGAACTCCATGGAATTGTTTATGTGAACTTCAAATTCCGAAAGTGTTTTCGCGATCCTCGATTTGATGTTCCAAGTTCTGGACAATGTTGAACTTTACTTCATAATTTCTTGATAGAATAAGTTTTTCATGAGTTTCAGATTTTACCTCCCATTTTTAAACATCATTGTGTCATGCATCACTCATTCATATTTTTTTGAGTTAATGTTTGGAAAACAATATAATCCAGTCGTCCAGAACGTAATGAAAGGTGCATCATGAATCATGACATGTTTAGATTCTGTTGGTTTTTTGTTCAACGGAAAGGTAAACGTATAACAAAAACATTGGCGAGTAAATAAAGCTTGGAGATGATAAGCGCCGATTAAATCGTACCCCAGTGACCAGCTACAGGAAGAGTTTGATATAAAAGCGCGAGATTTTTTTGAAATGGATCATCAATTCATCAATCAATCATCAACTGCAACATTAAAACAGATTACAATCCACTTGAAAAACATTATCAACCGTCTAGCATTTCAAAATGACATATTTCANAATGACACATTTCAAGAATAGTCTAGTTCAAGCTCTCGTGGGAGTTTTCTTGCTCGGGACAGTAGTACTGGGAGTTCCCTCCCAACCGGTGTCCAACCGTGGAAAGTTATCAAGCAGTTTATTAACCCGACTGAGTAATGATGGACGAGCGGATGTCTTCATCAAGTTGGCTGCTGAAGCAACGCCTGTACTCCAGCACCTCCGAATCTCCAACGCCAGAGTTATGAACAGGAAGGACCATCTCAACCTGTTGCACGATTCTCTGGTCACTCATGCGGAGAGATCCCAAAGGAATATCCTCCAGTTCCTCAACTCTCAGCCTTCTACAAAGTCAGTGACCTACAAGAGTTACTGGGTTACCAACCAAATATTCATCAAGAATGCAGATACGGCCCTAATTGAAAAGCTGCTGGAAAGATTCCCTGACGAGATCAGCTCTATCTATTCCAACGAACTGGTGGCAAGAATAGAAACACCAGTTGACTTCAAAGATGTCGCCTTCAAGGTTCAGGACGAGTTGCAATGGGGTCTACGAAAAATCCAGGCACCTGAAGCATGGGATGAGCTGGGATACCGAGGAGCAGGAAATCTTAGTTACCACGCAGGAAATCAGAATTGCAACTATTGACACTGGAGCCAGGGCAACTCACGAAGCGTTGAAGGATAATTTCCTGGGGGATTATGGCTGGTTTGATCCCACTTTCGGAGAATACGTTCCTGATGATCGAATGGGGCATGGTACAGCAACCACCGCCATTGTTGCTGGAAGTCATGGGATCGGAGTGGCGCCATGGGTGAAGTGGATGGCTTGCAGGGCATGTCCGACATTGGGTAGAGGCGTTGAGGGATAATTTCCTGGGGGATTATGGCTGGTTTGACCCGACTTTCGGAGAATACGTTCCTGATGATCGCATGGGACATGGTACAGCAACAACGGCCATTGTTGCTGGAAGTCATGGTATTGGAGTGGCGCCGTGGGTGAAGTGGATGGCTTGCAGGGCATGTCCGACATTGGGTAAATGATTGAATTCATGAAACTATTTTGAAATAAATAAGCAGGTTATTACTAATGATGTTTTTATTGATGTCTTCAATGATATGCTTCATCTCTAGGATGCACAACGGAATTTCTGATTGCCTGCGGTCAATTTTTTCTATGTCCCTCGCTTGCTGACGGATCGAATCCAGATTGCTCCAAGGCTCCCCACATCATCTCGAATTCCTGGTCGGCTGGTAGAGGCAGCGACTGGTATAACGAAATCATCAACGCGTGGCACGCTGCCGGCATCATCCCAATTTTTTCCATTGGTAATTTTGGTAACGCATTCTGCAAAACCGCGTTTTCACCTGGCGATCAGGACATTGTAGTAAGCGTTGGATCAACCACTCAGGATGATGATTTATCTTGGTTCAGTTCAATCGGACCTACGGAGCATGGTAATTAATGATGGATTAATTAAACCCTCAAAATTCAAACTTGACTTAAATACGCTGGGTATTTTTTTATGTGCGACAGATCCTACTCTTATCAAGCCTGATGTGGTTGCACCAGGCTCTGATATTCTATCCGCTAGTCATAAGGGGGACGACGCATATGCACTTTTCTCAGGTAACTACCTACAATTATTACAATATTTTAAAATATTAATTTTCTGAATAATTTGAACTTTACTTACTTGGCCCAATCAGGCACGAGCTATAGTGCACCCCATGTGTCAGGGATCGTTGCCGTGCTTCTTACTCGCAATCCAAATCTAACATTCCAAGAAGTTCGACAGGCGATTTATGACACCGCACAGCACGACCTCCGATCGAGAAACTTGACCTGTGAAGGTATTCCAGACGTTGAATACCCCAACATGGTTTATGGCTACGGAAGAGTTAATGCGCTGCATGCTCTCCGGCGATCCGCAACATTCTCCAAGTGATCCTAAAACAATCCAGTTTATTAGTGATTAACTTTTTTACGTATGTTATACTCTGATCTTTGTTCATAATTTTGTACCTAAATATGTACCCAAACGAACTGACATTTTTTAACCACTGTTTCATACTGCACAAACTGAACTTTTAGGTAATTGTAATAATCTCCTGTATCATGTGTTTTTGTAATGCAAACTTACCCACACAGAATAAATAAACGGTACGGCTGGACCCAACTCTTGACTTTTTGAGCGCACTTCCTCATTCGTGCAAACTCGTGGCAGGATAAAAACTCAGTTTAACTCTTATGATTTTTGCAAAAAACCCATCATCATCGTAATGATGATAAGTTAATAAGTAGATAATAGTTCAAGATGGGGCACATGAAAGTACTTAAAATGATGGCAGTTCAGCTCCTACGTATGAAGAGCAGCGTGAGCGTGAGGATCATTATGCTAATCCACACATAGCATGTGTTTATGGAAAAGCGCTCGTATAAAAAATAAACCAATTCCGAATCGCTCAGAGCCACATCAATCTCTCTTCTCAGACAAACTTGCTCAAGTAAGTAATGGATTTATGATAAACAATGTGGGAAAAATTTTCAACCAGGAGTTTTTTACCAAGTAATTTTAGAACTACCTTCAACTACCCCAATTCTGACGTAAAGACTTGCACGTGGAATTTTTAGAAGCTAGTGTGATAAAATTATTCAGAACTTGTTTGAAATCTCCAGAAAATTCGTTTTTAGAAACTGAAGCGAATCCGAGTGCTTTTATTTAATTTTCTCAGGGTAAACACAACGCATTGGCTTCGAACCTGATCAGAGTGCATTGCAATAAATTGATAAAAGTGAATAGGTAAAAAGTTGTGGATCTGTAATGATGTTATTTTATCCATTTTTCAGAGTATGAAAATGATAAGCGTCTGAAAAATTGATAGAGTAGTCGAGTAGTGAGTGTCTGGATTCAATACTCTATCATTGGTCATACATTGATTACAAGTGATTGAGTGAGCATGCATGTTCTCCTCGTTCGACTTATATTGTCCAAAGTATTTTTTGCGGATCCCCTACGAGTTAGTGAATTCTTAGTTTTAATATATAATAGTTTGTGAATTGTGACTTATTAAATCAAAATTTAGCCTAATAATGATAACCGCGGAGGAGTCTGCAAAAATTGCTGAGTTTCGATCAGTGCTTCCGTCAGACCTGCTGAAGAAGGAGTTGTATCATATTATTAAATCAAAATTTAGCCTAATAATGATAACCGCGGAGGAGTCTGCAAAAATTGCTGAGTTTCGATCAGTGCTTCCGTCAGACCTGCTGAAGAAGGAGTTGTATCACGATGACTACTACTTGGTTCGTTGGCTCCGCGCCAGGCAAATGGATGTGGGGAAGGCATTGGAGATGCTAACGAAGTCCCTCAAATGGAGGGAAGAAATGCAAGCAGACACAATTTTGGAGAAGGAGGACATTCCTCTGAGAATCAGGAAGGATTTTCCCACGGGCCTTTTGGGAAGGGATGAGGAAGGCTGTGTCGTCACTCTTCTGCCTCTGGGGCGATATGANGGGATGAGGAAGGCTGTGTCGTCACTCTTCTGCCTCTGGGGCGATATGATCACCGCACATTCGTGAATGAGGAGAACCTGGAAGAATGCATCAAGTATAATATGATATGGATGGAAAAAATGATGAGGCTCGTGAAGAAGGCAGAGGAAGAAACCGGGAAGAAAGGACTCCGTCTCGTGGAGATTGTGGACATGGAACACTATTCCTATAAGCAGTTGGCTTACGCACCAGGAAGGGAATTTGTCTTGAGGACGAATAAAAATTTTGATGAAAATTATCCAGAAATGCTAAAGACCTGCATGATCATCAACGCTCCAAAAGTTTTCGCTCTCCTCTTCAGCTTCGTAACCAGAAATGCTAAAGACCTGTATGATCATCAACGCTCCAAAGGTTTTCGCTCTCCTCTTCAGCTTCGTCAAACCATTCATGAGTAAGGAGACGTTATCAAAAGTCTGTATTTATGGAGGAGGATCGGATGAGGAGATATGGAAGGAGGAGTTAAGGAAGAGACTGAAGCCTGAATGTATCCCAAGGAGGTGGGGTGGAACGAGAATGGGAATAGACGAGTTTTGCTCAGATGATCCTGAAGTTTGGATAGATGCTCCGATTTCACCCTCCTTCTTTACGAATGGTAAGTCAATTAATTATTTAATTGAGAATTCCAAGATCATAATTTGAATTTTCGGATTCTATTTACAATAAATAAAACATTTTTGCTCTCCTTCAAATTCTTTAAATTAGAACCTTCCATCCCGGATCAGACTACGAAGCGGATCAAACCCCGTGACAAATTCCAACTCGATATTCCATTCAGCATGGACGAAGGGAAATGCCCCGAATTGCAATGGAAGGTTAGAGTAGAGAGCCACGACATTGGCTTTGGTATAACCTTTCGAAATGCTGAAAATGACGAGACTGTGATTCAACCCATCAAGCGATTGGGGGTACATGAAGGAGCTCATTCCTCAAAGGAAGATGGAGTCTACACTCTTATTTTTGATAACAGCTATAGCTTAGCCAGGTCAAAGACAGTCCATTACTCAGCTCAAATAGTTTGTGTTGAGGAGGATTCACCAAAGCAATAAGGAGAATTTAAAGCTGGGTTCAGTAGCGAGGAGAAAAATGTGTGATTCTTTTCTGCTGGTTAAAAAATAAGACAACTTTTCTAACTTTGTTTAGAGCATTCGTTACTCGGTAATGAGTTTATTTAGGATTTAGTAGAATAAAATCCCTCCTTGCTTTTGAACTTTGAACGTTTGTATGGTAAATGTTGTTTTTTACTGTTTGGATAAAATTCATCTTAAGCCTGAAAGTGATGTATTTAATACGATGATGACGATTAGAGGAGGACCATTCAATACTTGCGACCCAAAAAGATAAGAAACGAATTTTCTCAGGTTACGTCAGTAACCTATTAGTTCCTCAGTCTTCACATGACAAGTTTTTATTTCTATTCATTTAATTACAAGACTGGAGAGTTCCCTTTAGAAGGTGCATCTTGAATATTTTTTGTTGATCTTGTGTCTGGATGAAACTACCATCACGTCACGTGGTGAGACCTTACATAAGAAACTTTTGTCTAATTATGGATGAAAATTGAAATGAATGTAAGATGGAAAAATATTGCATAAGAAATCCCTGCTCCCCTTCATTCATTTATGATTACAGCATTCGTTATATCCACTCACGTTGCAGGACCTACATATTTATTTGCACGCATAAAAGTACCAGTAAACATTAGCTTGAAGTTAAATGGGAAAGGAATTATTGGATACATTCATATTCATAAAGAGTAGGCAATACTATTCAGAAGACACTCCTTTCTTCAGGTCATTATCGTACAGATTGATAATACCTAAATAGGATTAGAGCAAAGCATGTTTCTTATCAAGAGATGGTTGTCAAAAATGAAAGGATGGATTGGGCTATGGACCATGTTCCACGAGTAAAAAAAATGGAATTAATAGAGCGCGATAAAGGGTATAATTATCTTAAAGCTGCCAGTATACCGTACGGGCATAATAGTCTGCGGCACTGTCGGCAGACATGAATTTTTTTACTTACTTAAGTTCACTGCATTCTTTTTCGTGTCTCATTCGAGCTTTTTGACTCCACGAGAAATACACATTTTTTGAAGGACATTTTATTTTTCATGCTCATGTTTTCTATCTTGCAAATAATTTTGCGTAAGAAGTTTCGTATTTGATATTGATTTCACCAATTTCTTTAAAAATAGTTTAAATTAATCAGAGCTACCTTTGACCCATAGTTGTCGTATGCAATTTCTACTAGGGTACACGCCCACAATTCCAGCTTATCCAGAAGATCTGATTGGTTCATGAAAGTGTGCAGAGAGTGGATAGATTGTTTCTTCAGCAGGGAAAAGTAAAATAAATAGGACGACAAAGTTTCAACTCCCCACATTCCAGATTACATCCTGAACCGTCCATCAAATCAAGATCTCAGAATTTGGCTGGCTCCTTTCCACCAGAAAAATGCCTTGTGAAGTCATCGACACTGGACTAATCGCCGCTACATTCAGGTTAGCCTATCGTCACTATTTTTGAATGCTGTAAACCATATTTAATGTTTCACCAGATCTTACCTGTAGTTTCAAATTACTTAGCGTTTTTAAATAAATTACAGGGATGAAATTATTTCTTGCCTGCAAAAGGAGGAGACTCCGCCCAAGCTCGTGGCCTTCCTGGCGAACAATGACCCCGCCGCAGTGACCTACGCAAATAGAACGAAGGAGAGCTGTGAGAAAGCTGGGATTCGATTTGAGCTTCGAATCGTTACGTGCACAATGTCCAAGAGTATCACCGTGGTAACGGTCTCAAGCACCTGAAACATGAAGTGTACGACACAGACTTCACCTGCGACTACGTATTGCCATTGTCGGACGTGGTGGTCAGCGCCGTGCCTCACTCTAGCTTTAAGGTGAAGACTGACCTACTCAAGGATGGGGTTGTGGCGATCAACGTGTCGTTCCACAAGAATTTCGAGGATGATGTGGAGAATAGGGCATCTTTCTAC